>JACEEZ010009171.1:130000-137500 GCA_016584305.1 Chionoecetes opilio | reverse complement strand
CTCACACACACACCACTTCGTATGGTACAATTACGTTAGTTACAAAAATAATATTATTCCAGCACATCCACAACTTTGTTTTCTCGTGTACACCGAGAGAAGAGAATAATTGCAATGGTGAAGTGTATATGTGTGTCTGTGTGTGTGTGTGTGTGTGTGTGTGTGTGTGTGTGTGTGTGTGTGTGTGTGTGTGTGTGTGTGTGTGTGTGTGTTTGCGTGTGTGTGTTTCATCTAGTTCAGTGGTTCTTAACCTGGGGTACCTGTACCACCAGTGGGTACGAAACCTACCACCTGGGGCTACGAGACATGCTGACCAATCATTCAAAATAATATCTATAAGGAGGCTGGAATTATATATATATATAATAATTTTGTCTGTCAACAATTGTTTTAGCTATCTGGAGACCAACGGTTCATCATTAAGTCATACTACAATAACTTGTAAAATAAATTAGTTACCGTCATATGTCGTTTTCTGTTTTACCGTTGCGTACATCGAGCTCTATACTCGTGTGGTACGTGTTCATGGTTCTGTTGGCTACGGGGTTGCCATTTGGTATTTTTCATTACCAAATTCGGGTTAATTTGGTCATGAAAAATCCATATGGAAATTAATCACATGATTTGGTATTGTACTTGAATTTGGTAATGAAAAGAACGAAATTTGGGACAGAACATAAATAATAACATTATAATTGATGAAAAGCAACAAAAAATAGTCACTGAAATGTAACATTGTGTACTAAGTAGTATTGCAGTTAGTGAAAATAAAAGGTTCCTTACTCTAATTATATATTTTTTTCTGACCGGGGTACGACACAAATTTATGAGATATGAAGGGGTGCGAGCACTAAAAAAGGTTAAGAACCACTGATCTAGTTGATTCATCTAGTTGTATTTTACAGGGCCTGAGCTGCACTCATATGGCCCCGTCTCCATATCAACATTCTTAGCATTCATCCTTAGTGTTGGCCGAAGCCATCACCCCGGGAGGCGGGTCACAACCCCCCGGCTAACACCCGGTACCCATTCAGTGCTGGGTGGACAGGGGCTCGGGTTTTAAGGAAACAGCCCATCTGTCTCCGCTCCGCCCGGGGATCGAACCCGGGACTTCACGGTTGCGAGCCGAGCGTGCTACCTCTACACTACGGAGTACCCGTAGTGTGTGCGTGCGTGCGTGCGTGTGTGCATGCAAGCGTGCGTGCGTGCGTGCGTGCGTGCGTGCGTGCGTGCGTGCGTGCGTGCGTGCGTGCGTGCGTGCGTGCGTGCGTGCGTGTTACGCATCAGGAAAAGCTTAACATTACTATCGTAGGCAAGGGTTTTGCGTCTTCAGTAATTCCAGGAGATGAAGAGATTCGAGTATTTACTGAGCACATTATGATCAACCAAGATTGAAAAAAATATGTATTGTTTAGCAGTAGAAATATTGTACTAGTTCCAAAAAAGGATAGTTTAGGATCTTAAATAATACATACTGGTTTGATACAGTAAAATGGAGATCACATTATAAACAGTGCTAAAATAAACACAATGCTCCATATACTGTCTGTTCACTCGTTCGTAATTCGTAGTTGGTAATAAAATAGGATGGTTTATAATCTTAATCAATACTAGTGATACATTTAAATGGAAAGTGCATAAATATACAGTGTTAAAATACATACAATGCTCCATATATTGTCTGTCTCACTCCCCCTTTCTACTCCTGTCTCCTCCAGTGTTCATGTTATTTGAAGAACACACAATGCTCCTGTCAGCTCACTCTCCCTTCCTACTCCTGTCTCCTCCAGTGTTCATGTTATCTGAAGATCACACAATGCTCCATATACTGTCACCTCACTCCTCCTTCCTACTCCTGTCTCTGTAAATACCCGTGTTCATGCTATTTGAAGAAGTTCCTCCCTACTGTCAGAGATCTAGTTAGGGTGTGTCAAGCCGCCCGACATAAAGGTTTTATTGCCACTGGCTGGGTGGACACAGCGAGCCTATTCTTCCCTGACAGGTCTTGCAGTAATAATAGAACGGAAGGTGGCAACTGTATCTTTTTTTTTATATTGACTGCTGTAGTGGTGCTGTAAACTAAACACACACACACACACACACACACACACACACACACACACACACACACACTCACACACACACACACACACAAAACACACACACACCACACACACACAACACACACACACACACACACACACACACACACACCACACAACACACACCCCACACACACACACACACACACATACACACACACACACGCACACACACAACACACACATACACGCACACACACACGCACACACACCACACACACACGCACACATACACACGCACACACCACACACACACACACACACACACACACACACGCACACATACACACACGCACACCCCACACACAGGAGCAGAAATAGATGGGTTCTTTCCTTAAAACCCGAGCCCCTGTCCACCCAGCAGTGAATGGGTACCGGGTGTTAGCCGGGGTTTGTGACCTGCTCTCCGGGGTGCTGGCTTCGGCCAACACAAAGCACTAAGGATGAATGATAAAAATGTTGATATGGAGACGGGGCCACATGAGCATTGCTCTGGCCCTGTAAAATACAACAACTAGATGAATACACACGCACACATACACACACGCACACACACACACACACACACCGCACACACACACACACACACACACACACAACACACACCACACACACACACACACACACACACACACACACCACACACACACTAGAAAAAAGCAGAGGTGATAGCGGGAAAAACGTGAGCATCAATTTAAAAAGAAAATTTTGATACGAGTAGGTATAGATACCGAGACAAGACCAAACGAGTATAGGTCATGATATGCAGGCCCTGTATACTACAACTAGGTAAACACACACACACACCTACACACATACACACACACACACACACACACACACACACACACACGCACGCACACACACACACACACACACACACACCACATGCACACATACACAAACGCACACACACACACACACACACACACACACACACACACACACACACACACACACACACACTAGAAAAAAGCAGAGGTGATAGCGGGAAAAACGTGAGCATCAATTTAAAAAGAAAATCTTGATACGAGCAGGTATAGAGACAAGACCACACATAGATACGGAGACAAGACCAAACGAGTATAGGTCATGCCCTGTATACTACAACTAGGTAAACAAACACACACACACATACTACACACACGGGTACTCCGTGGTGTAAGGGATAGCACGCTCGGTTCACAACCGAGAAGTCCCGGGTTCGATCCCCGGGTGGAGCGGAAACAGATGGGTTGTTTCCTTAAAACCCGAGCCCCTGTCCACCCAGCAGTGAATGGGTACCGGGTGTTAGCCGGGGTTTGTGACCTGCTCTCCGGGGTGCTGGCTTCGGCCAACACAAAGCACTAAAGCCCCGTCCACACTACCACTCACCACCGTCGGCGCTTGCCGTCGGCAAGCGCCGACGGCAAGCGCCGATGCCAGGGTTGTGTCCACACATTTTTCTCACTTTTTTGTCTTCAACTCGCTGCAATTTCTCAACTGTTTCTCCCATTTAATTTTTTTATCACATATTCGTAATCAGCTGACTTTCTTGGTTCTGATGGTATACGGTACATAGCAATACAAAAATATCTAGATGGTGAAAACTGCCGATAACTTGAAGCATATGTTCGGCGCTGACCCGTGAGTGACGGGCATGCCCGCCCAATATTAAACCTGCTGAATGTTGGCGGGCAGCGCCGACGGTTACATCGTGTCCACACTGCCACTTTTGAGTGACGAACACTGTTCGACGGGAAGCGCCGACGGTGGTGAGTGGTAGTGTGGACGGGGCTTAAAGATGAATGATAAAAATGTTGATATGGAGACGGGGCCACACGAGCATTGCTCTGGCCCTGTAAAATACAACAACTAGATGAATACACACACTCGCACACACAGTGTGTGTGTGTGTGCACTGTCATTTCTAGCCTTTTGGGGGCCCTATGCGAAATGCTGTTTGGGGGCCCTATTTTGTAAAACTTAGGTTGGGGGATTCCAAGCCCTCTAAGGTGGTCCGGGGGCACGCCTAAAATATCTAAATGCATCAATCTGGTGCACTTTAAAAGGAATAGACTAGATTCTAAAAAAAAAGCAAATAATGGCAGCTTGGCGACCCCTTGGTGACTTCGGAGGCCCTGTGCAACCGTTTAGTTCACATACAGTAAGAAACGGATCTGGGGGGGTGTAACCCACACCGCTTGAACGGCTCGATGGGTTAGGGCGTCCGGCGCCAGTCTGTGGTTCGGCGTTCGATCCCCTTCCCCTGCTCATTCCTGGGGATTCTTCCACTGACACCTTCGGGCGATTACTGTCCCCCTTAAGCAAGGGGATGGGGTGTGTAGTGTGTGAGGTCCCAGCATTACCCTAAGATCGGTAATAATGAGCTCCAAGCTCACTCCGGGAGGGTGAAACTGGCGATCGCTAGTCCGACTCGCGCGAACAAGACCATGGGTGAATGACACAGGTTTCGTGTGCTTTTTCAATGCAGTGTTACAACTCAAACATGAGGCAAAGGTAATGAAGCAGGCGAGATAGGCCTCAGGCAGGACACACCAAGGCATACCAGACAAAGGAACAACATGGACGCCTTAACAGTGTCCACATGAAACACAACACTGACTCCTGAACACTAACAACTCATGATGGGAATAAACTCTTCTAGTCCAGCAAATGAAACACACCAAAATAAAACGAAAACTAAAGAAATTAAACTCATAAACGAACCAAAAGAGAAAAAAATAGTACCAACAAAAATAAATGCTGTAAATTGAGGGAAACAGACCAAAAATAAAACGAAAATAAAATAAAAGTAAATCATAAACGAACCAATAGGAGACAAAACAGGATAACAAAAAGTGAGGTAAATTGAGGGAAACAGACCAAAATAAAACTAAATTCAAAGAAATATAATAATTAATGAACGAACCAAGGAGAGAAGAAGCAATATAGAAAATAAAAATGTGGTAAATTGAAGACAAAAAAAAAAAAAATTAGGTAAATTGACAGCCATAAGATAGGTGAACAAAATATGTCAAAGAACTTGATCAAATTTTCATCGTCTGGAACACACAATTATCTTGATCGAAAATAAAGGGTACGGGAGAGGATAATTTTTTGTATTTATTGCCTTTTAACTTTAATTCTGGTAACGATGAAATTGACAGTGAGGAGAATACTGATTGCAAGAAGAAATTATTGAATGAAAGTAAAAGGGATGTGTGTGTGTGTGTGTGAGAGAGAGAGAGAGAGAGAGAGAGAGAGAGAGAGAGAGAGAGAGAGAGAGAGAGAGAGAGAGAGAGAGAGAGAGAGAGAGAGAGAGTCAGACACACAGAGAGAGAGAGAGAGAGAGAGGAGAGAGAGAGAGAGAGAGAGAGAGAGAGAGAGAGAGAGGAGAGAGAGAGAGAGAGAGAGAGAGAGAGAGAGAGAGAGAGAGAGAGAGAGAGAGAGAGAGAGAGAAAAAAAAAAGCCAATTAGCACATCCGAAGTCTATAATGTCAAAACAATTATGAAGGTACAAATCTTTAAAGACAATAGCATAAAAGACTTCATTTCACAGTGATTTCCTTCAGTTTGTAATCAGGGAGGAGGGAGAAAAGCTGGCCTTTCACGCTGCTGTTAGTGCTTTCGAGTTTTACGTATTTTCTGCTTAATATTTACCACCACGCCTGTTTACGGAAGTGAGGGTCGTTACGTAGCAAGAGTTTACTGTCATAACTCACGTGGCCGACTAAAATACTGATGCGAGGTTGCTATAACTAGAATGCACTTAAAGACTTTCAGAATCCATTTAGAAACCTATTTATGGTATCTCGTAACATTATAAATATATATCTGTAACTGGAACCCAGTTTAAGACTTTGAGAATCCATTTAGAATTTGTTTTATAGTATATCGTAACATTATAAATATACAGTATATCTGTAACTGGAACCCACTTAAAGACTTTCATCCATTTATAACTTATTTATACTGCTAGATTCCATTAGAAATATATATCTGTAACTGAAATGCACTTAAAGATTTTCAGAACCCATTTAAAAACCTATTTATAGTATCTGTTAACAATATAACTATCACCCATGACCTCCATTATTAAAAAATACTTTGTTATTAATTTTGGTACTAAATGATTATAGTAATTTAATTTACTAATATATGTCCATGCACTTCAGTGGAATTAAAGTTTTTACATGACTACTGTTAACAATTTACTTGACTGTGTAAATATCAAGTAGTTTGTAGTCATTACTTCACTGTGTGTGTGTGTGTGTGTGTGTGAGTGAGTGAGTGAGTGAGTGAGTGAATAAGTGAATGAGTGAGTGAGTGACTGTCTGACTATATGAATGAGTGCATGGGTGAGTGAGTGAGTGAATGAGTGAATGTGAGAGTGGGTGTAAATATGTGTGTTGTGTGTGTATTCATCTACTAAAAAAAAAAAGTTGTTGTATTTTACAGGGCCTGAGCAACGCTCGTATGGCCCCGTCTCCATATCAACATTTTTTTATCATTCATCCTTAGTGCTTAGTGTTGGCCGAAGCCAACTGAATAAGCCGGGTGGTTTGTGACCACCCCTCCATCCCGGGAGGGGTGGTCACAAACCCCCGGCTAACACCCGGTACCCATTCACTGCTGGGTAGACAGGGGCTCGGGTTTTAAGAAGACCGTCTGTCTTCGCTCCGCCCGGGGATCGAACCCGGGACTTCTCGGTTGTGAGCCGAGTGTGCTAACCGCTATACTACGGAGTTCCCCTGTGTGTGTGTGTGTGTGTGTGTGTGTGTGTGTGTGTGTGTGAGTGAGTGAGTGAGTGAGTGAGTGAGTGAGTGAGTGAGTGAGTGTGTGTGCGTGTGTGTGTGTGTTGTGTGTGTGTGTATGTGTGTGCGTGTGTGTGTGTATGTGTGTGAGTGAGTGAGTGAGCGTGTGAGTGTGTGTGAATGGGTTTGGATACGGAGATGAACGAGTGATGAACGAGCGAAAAAGCTTCCTACTATAGTTGTTGTTTTTAACGAGGTGAAAGTTCCATTCTATCTTAAGGTCTCATGCTCAAAATTACGCCTATATTTACCTGATAATATGGTTAACAATGATAAAACACAGCTGAAATTTAGAAGAACCATAGTATTCCCTTTTCCTGGCATCAAATATCAGTCAGTAAGCAGCAAGGGGTCAGGATTTTTCACCTCCTTAAAAAAAACAGACTTTAAGATGATGACGACCGTGAAATTATTTAAAGGACACGACGAGTTTTAGGATAGGACTAGACTTTACGAAACTGGCTGAAATAATAATAATAATAATGTGTTTTCCTCTACAGTATCTCTATATATCAAGCATTTGGAGACATTAAACTCTGGCTGAAATAATAATAAAATATTTTTCCCTCTATCTCCACGCAATCAAACATTTAGAACTTCAA
>JACEEZ010009171.1:107500-120000 GCA_016584305.1 Chionoecetes opilio | reverse complement strand
TTGCTTTTGGCTCAGTTCTTGCGGCTGGAACGTGGCAGCGAGCCACGTTCCAGCCAATTAACTCATTACGTGAATTACTCATTAAGGGCTTGTTCTACGCAAAAAGTTTGTTGTACAGACCCCATTGATTTTGACAGCACTACTTGCATGTCGAATTTCAGCTCAATCCGACAATATTTAGGAGTAGTTTACGCTAATTACTCATTAAGAGCTTGCTTTACGCAAAAAGTTTCTTGCGACGACCCCCATTGATTTAGACAGCACTACTTGCATGTCAAATTTCAGCTCAATCCAACAATATTTAGGAGTAGTTATTCACTTTTTGGCGGAAACTTGGTTCCACGGGTCTTATGGTAAGAGGCAGCGAGCGAAGCGAGCTGCCAATTACATATTAAATCAAGTATAGGCGTCCAGCCTCTGGCCCCTTTGCTTTTGGCTCAGTTCTTGCGGCTGGAAAGTGGCAGCGAGCTCAAAGTGCTTTTAAAATACCTAGTCTACAGAAGTTACAGAAGTCTACAACAAGCAACAGAAGTTATTGTAAAACCGAAGCTTATTTAGCTCTAATTAAATCATTACGCTAATTACTCATTAAGTGCTTGTTCTACGCAAAAAGTTTGTTTCATAGACCCCCATTAATTTTGACAGCACTACATGCATGTCAAATTTCAGCTCAATCCGACAATAATTAGGAGTAGTTTACGCTAATTACTCATTAAGGGCTTGTTTTACGCAAAACATTTACTGCGACGACCCCCATTGATTTTAACAGCACTACTTGGCATGTCAAATTTCAGCTCAATCCGACAATATTTAGGAGTAGTTATTAACTTTTTGGCGGAAACTTGGTTCCACGGATCTTATGGTCGCGAGCTGCCAATCAAGTATAGGCGTCTAGCCTCTGGCCCCTTTGCTTTTGGCTCAGTTCTTGCGGCTGGAACGTGGCAGCGAGCCACGTTCCAGCAAATTAACTCATTACGCGAATTACTTATTAACCCTCTAGCGCCCACTGTTACGTATATGTAACATAATTTTTTTTAAATCATGAAAAAAAAAATTCAAAAAATGTAATATATTTTCTACCCTAATAACCCAGTGTTACACCTATGTAACATACAGACAGCGTCTGGTGATCCTACCGTTTTCTTCAAGTATGAGAGAGGTCCAGTCAACTTGGTGATAGCACAGGTGAAATCTGTGAATATATTTGCGTGTCACATCACCAACTATTTACGGGTAACTAATGTATTAATGTAGTTTTGTAACTGATTGATTAGATGTTACTGAAGATATCCAGATGATAAAAAGCAAACATGGTATACTTTTTTTGTTATGTCTATAATAATATAAGCGAAAGGGTGTCTGTCTGTCTGTCTGTCTGTCTGTCTGTCTGTCTGTCTGTGTGTGTGTGTGTGTGTGTGGTATAGGTTCCGCCCCCCGTGGCGCAATCACCTCATATGGCACATTTTTGGAACCGGGTTGACCAGGGGAAGGTCATAAGCCTACTTATGAGATGATTCGATCACTTTTTTTTTTTTTCTTTTTTTTTAGCAGCACCCATTAGCGATAATTGTTTAAAAAAAAGTGGTTGCGAGAATTGGGGAAACCTTGATGTAGGGTGATGGGTAATGCGTGAGTGAATGGGTGGGTGATGGGTAATGGGTGTGGGTGATGGGTGATGAATGGGTGGGGGGTGATGGGTTGGGGTGATGGGTGATGGGTTGGGGGTGATGGGTGATGGGTGAGGAATAGGTGGGGGGTGATGGGTAATGGTAAATATAAGCGAAAGTTGTGTCTGTCTGTCTGTCGTGGTGTGTGTGTGTGTGTGTCTGGTATAGGTTTCCCCCCCCCATGGCGCAAACACCTCATATGGCACATTTTTGGAACCGGGTTGACCAGGGGAAGGTTTTAGCCCAAGTATGAGATGATCCGATCACTTTTTTTTTTTTTTTTTTGCAGCCTATTAGCGATAATTGTAAAAAAAAGTGGGTTGCGAAAAATTGAGGAAACCTTGTGTAGGGTGATGGGTAAGGGGTTGGGGAAATGGGTGGGGTGGTGGAATGGGTGTGGGGGTTGGGGAGGGGAAAGGGGTTTTGGGGGTGATGGGTGATGGTTGAGGGAATAGGTGGGGGTGATGGGTAATGGTAAATATAAGCGAAAGTGTGTCTGTCTTTTTTGTTTCTGTGTGTGTGTGTGTTTTTTCGGGTATAGTTCCCCCCCCCCGTGGCGCAATCACCATTGGCACTTTTTTGGAACCGGGGTTGCCCAGGGGAAAGGGTTTTTAAGCCCAAATTTTGGGAATATCCGATCACTTTTTTTTTTTTTTTTTTGCAGCCTTTTAGGAAAAATTTGTAAAGAATGGAAAAAAAAAGTGGGTTCGAGAATTGGGGGAAAACCTTGAGTAGGGTGAGGGGTAATGGGTGGTGAATGGGTGGGGTGATTGGGGTAAGGGGTGGGGGGTGGGGGGGGTGATGGGTGGGGGGGTGATGGGGGTTTGGGGGTATGGTGAGGTGAGGGTGGGGGGGGGTGATGGGAAAGGGTGAGTGAATGGGTGGGGGGGGAAGGGTGATGGGTGGGGGGTTTTGGGTGATGAATGGGGGGGGGGTGATGGGTAATGGGTGGTAAGGGTGGGGGTAATCTACATTTCTACACCCTGATTTCGGGGAAATTAGAAGGGGCTTTTGGGAGAGCCCCTTTTTTGGGGGGCCGCGGGCCCACCAAACACAGGGGGTGGGCCAAAGGCCCACC
The DNA here is from genome assembly GCA_016584305.1 of Chionoecetes opilio. Lineage (NCBI taxonomy): Eukaryota > Metazoa > Arthropoda > Malacostraca > Decapoda > Majidae > Chionoecetes > Chionoecetes opilio. Next base: position 117,255 of record JACEEZ010009171.1, on the reverse strand, counting down.
CCAATAGCCTCCGCAGGAGCTAGCCAAAAATCCCCCCCGGAGGGCGGCTTTTGGGGTAGTATGATATTAAAGCGTTCTATATGTAACTTGGGTTTTTTGCAGTATTCACTTTTATGCTTAATTTTTTTTTTTTCTCGCAGGGGATCATTCCAAAGTTTTTTAGCATTTTTTTGTTTAATAAACGAAAAAAAAAAGATAATATATATGAATATAATGAGACTCGTGTATTTGTGTATACCGCCTACGTTACCCTAACCCATCCTAAAAATCTATAATCCTAATCCTAGAAAAAAAAAAAAAAAAAAAAAGGGAAATTTTTTTACTTATGTTTCTTTTATTTTTTATTTATACATCTATATTATCTTATTTCTTTTATTTTTTTACTATTAATGGGGGGTTTTTTTTTACAGAAATGGCAAATGTGATGGAGGCTGTGCTTCTTTTGGAGGCGTAACTGCTTGGGGTTTCCCCTATATAATGAAAATTATATAAACTATGAAAAATCAATCATTGGGGGGCATACCCCGGGGGGGGCGCGAACAATGCCCTCCCGGGGGCCCTTGCGCGAGTCCCCGGGCAGGCTCCCTTCCCATACCAACAATTCCAGCAAGAAGTTCAACTTCCCCAAACCCGAGCCTTGTGGGCGCCCCCTTGGCCTTTTCACGCCGGATTGTCTCTTACAGATCAATCCGAGGGGAAAGGATCGGTTTCAGGGTACGCGTCACATCCCCTTTTTAAAGGAAGTTGGACTGACGGACTTTTCGGAAATAGGCCTCATTCGTCCCCCGGGTTTGAATCGCTGCTTTGAGACGTAATCATCCCGCGTCCCATGGATTCTTCGAAGCCACTTATTACCAAAAGGCTCGATTCGCCTCTTCAAGTCGCATTTAGTGTCCTGTCTACAACCATAGAGAAAGACAGGGATCAAACGACCAAAAGACCCGGGATCCTTGCCTCCTGCACAGGTACGGACAACCCAAATACTCGCTGAACAAGTCCATAGCACCGTGGGCTTGCCATCCGTCGAAAGCGACTTCTTGACGTGACCCCCCCGTCTTATGGACTGCGCTACCACGGTTTTAAAATTTTCCCGATCTCAATGTCCTCCCGCACGCATGAACAACTGTACTATTTCATTAGTAGCCCCCAAAACTCTGGAAACCCTTGGGTCTTAACCAGCTAAGCCACAAGTCCCAAAGGTTTTGCCTCCTCGTAGCGCCTCGGAGTCTTACCGGGAAACCCCACCGCTCAGCAAAAATTACTGCAACACGGCATAAAAGAAGATCATTCTTGATATTCCCGAGGGATGCTCCAAAATAAACTTTGATCAAAACCTTTCCCAAATCCCTTTCCCATAAAAGGGTTAAAAAAGGACGCACCTTTGCCTCACTCCTGATTCCAGGAAAAGGCGGATACACCTCCCCCACATTTCACAGCACTCTCAGTCCCAGAATACAGATCAGTCTAAAAACCAAATGTCCTTGCGGGAATCCGGAAGCCAAAAGATCCCAAAAGTGACTCACGATGCACTGAATCAAACGTTTCGCCTTTTGAGATAAACATGGGGCTCAAGCATCCCCTTTGGAAATCACGTTGGCTTTTTTCCACCAGGACACAAAGTACAAAGGTACGGCCCCGTTGTTGACTTACCAGGCGTAACCCAGACTGCTGGGCCCTTTTTGGGCCTCGAGATGACAGCGGATCCGTGTCAAAATAGATGGGCAAGCACCTTCCCCTGGCACGCTGACGGAAAATACCGCGGTTATTGTTGCAGTCCTGACGGTCCCCTTTTCCCCTTTCCAGATAGTGACGACCACCCCCCTTTTTTCAGTCAGGGAAAAGGTACCTGATTGTACACGGCATCAACAGCATGCAACCCGCGGATCAGGCCTAAACCCCACTTTGGGAGCTCCGCACTGATATTACGGACACCGCTGCCTTTCCACCCCTCAACTTTGCGACGCCTCACTGACTTCGTCAAAGAGGGTCGGTTTGTCAATGGGGGGATTACATCCATTGGACGTGAAGATAAAACTATTATTTTGTGTTTTTTTTTTTAAATCTAAACGTTACTTATTTTCTATTCAAATTTAATAATCATAATGTTCAAAAAATTTAATAATTGCAATTTAAACATGTCCATTGTTTACAAAATCCAACAAAAATAAAATGTCGAAACTTTATCATATTTTATTACCGATATCAAAGGGATGTAATAAAAGACAAACAAAACCCAGTGATACATATGTGTTACATTTGAATGCCCCTTTTTCTACCTTATGACCCAATGTTACATATATGAAAATTCCATATTTCCCAAAAATTATGATGGGGTTAAAGTAACGCCATATTCATTCATCAGAGCCCAAAAGTAGTCAAATAATGTTTTCTTAAATTTTTTATCCTGCCAAAAAAGGATTTGGGGGTTCTAGAGGGTTATAGGCCAGGCATAAAGTGCGGGGTTTTGGAAAAAATTTAACAAAAAATTTTTTACCTGAAATGGGTTCTTTGGAGGTATTTCAAACCACACAAAAAATTCCCCTCAAAATCCACCCATGGCAAAACTTTTTTTGCACAAAAACCCTATATCCCCGCCCCCCGGGGAAAGGGTTAAAATTTTGAAATAGGCGTAATTTTGCAAAAATCAACATAGAAACCAAAAATAAATTCTAATCCTACAAATTTTGAGGTGCTCTTTCATTTAAAAGTTATTTTGGGAAATAGATTGGGGGGTGTTTTTCATATTAAAAATCCTCGAAAAATAAAAATTTTGGGCCAAAAAATTACCCTAAAATGAGCAAAATTCTTGTCTGAAAAACCCGGCTATAATCTTTTACATAGTTTATTGTATTGTGTAATTGTGTATTATTTTGTATATAATATGTATATGTGTATTTCCAAAGTGACTTTCAAACACATTATTTTTTTATAGTCCCTTTTCATCATCATTTTTTTCCCCCTCATTTTCTTCAATACCCGGTGGACCTTTTCAACAGGTAATGCCCTTGCTTGCCCAAAGCTGGAGTGCAAGGGAGCCCATTTTTGCGGCATGACAGTTTTTGTTTTGAATTCCACACAAATTGCATCGCATTATCTTAAAAATTCGATCAGGTCCCCGACGGCTGGACATTTTGGGGGATTAACCAGAAGGGAAAGTCTTTCCAGCCCCATTCTTCTGCAGGAAATATTACCACACCTGTTTAAAACCGATGGTTTACGCGTGACTATGGAAAAGGCTGCATCAGTTTTGGCGGAAGTTCTCTGGCGACCATACGCTGGCAGTACCCACTTTCTGCTGAAACCCTGTCCACTCTTGCCGAGTAAAGGGCCGAGTGTTGTGCACCAAAATGATCAACAAGGCATCTTCTCCAGCTCTTTCTACTTCTGCTTTAGATAGATGGAGACTGAATATTGAAATAAAACCCTCTTTTTCTGCATATTTCTTGGTACTGACACTTTGCCAACCCATGGGGTCTAGACTAGTGCCCACACCCACTAAAAGCGTGCAAAAAAGGCAGGGCGCCAGAAGTAATGGGACAAGCTTCTTTGCCAAAGTTGTGACAGACCTGTTTGTTTGGATGTCACCATGTTAACTTTGTCAGCAATATTGGGATGATGCTTACACGGGAAAACCATCAAAACCTCGCGAAACACGTTGGCTTTTTTTTGGGCGTGAAGACATGCTGACATACATATCTTGTAGTCAGCACCCTTTTGCTTTTAAAACGGCGATATCCCTTTGGTCTTTTGCTCGCAGTAGATTGAGAATGCTTGCTTGTTGGAAAGGATTGCAAAAAGCTCTTTTTGGTCGGGTTACACACTTCTGGTGAAACCAACACTGTAGCACCTATATCTTTCCCCCCATCCTGCGACGATGTGCTTCACCCTTTTGTGCTAGATATGATACCCTAAAACACAACCAAAGCATGCAGTATGTTGTTTGATGTGTCGGACGAAATTTTCAAGTTTCCCCGAGTAGCTGGCATTTTTAGGCCATGAAAATTTATAAACACTCCACCACAATGATGTACTGCATACTATTCACGGGGACTTTTTGCCTACTGCTTCTGGAAAAAGCTTGAGGAGATGGTGAATATTTCCCGATTACCCCCCCATCCTCATGCCACATGGTTGTCAAAGAGGATGGTGGGAAAGAGCACATCTCAAAAATCGGAAGAGATCGGAAAGTGGTATGTCACCATTGAAACCTGTAGAAAAGACGCTGATAGAGACCGTGAATCCTCTCTTTTTGGGGAAACGAAATTTTTTTCACATGGTAGTGATGCCAGGGTCTTAAATTTGATTTTCTGAAAAAACTTGTTTTCGCGCAGATTGTCCGACCGGGAAAATCAAGGATCTTCTTTCCCATTTTGAGCCTCTTGCATTCAGAATCATTTCCACCAAGCCAGTTGTAGACTTCAATTTCTTTGAGGGTTTGTTAAATTTACGCCACGCCAAGGAACACTTGGAGAATCTTCTGTATATCACTCATGTACGACGTATCCGGGCTGCTGCTAATTCCGTGTCCATCAGGGTATCCATGAAAAACCCTATCGCAAAAAATGGATGGTTTATTTTGGCACACACAGGCTTGAGAGCAGGAAAGAATCGGTGCTGTCATAAAACCACGCCCTTGGGTTAAGCCGCCAGTTGTTTATGTGGCCATCAAACTTTGCTCTATGAAGAGGTCTGTGAAAATTCCTGACCAAAGCACCGTCCTTTTCTGATGAAAGAGGGCCCTTCTAAAAGCCCAATTTACATCTGGATGGGTTGTTTTCCCGGTCAATCATTCTTTGGGATGAACAAAGCCAAGACTTGTATATTGTTTGTGACCGGGAGCAACAAGAAAAGGGTGCATTTAAGCAGAGACTGGGAAATACGAGGCCAGCAACCTATACGAGCAAACGAATGAAAGGGCCCCAAGAATGGATACCAATTTTTGGGATTGTATCCCCAATTTTTTGGGAGTGCCCTAGCTTTGCAGTATGCACGCCAATTTTAAGAGCAGTGTGGATGTTTTCAATGCATCGCTCTGTAGTGCATAAACCAGAGTCATGCTCCGTCTTTAACGTCTTTTAAACCCGAGGATATCAGAAAGCATATCAGCTTTTAAAGGGTGGTCTCCAACCCTGACTGTGGGGGAGATTCCCGCGGCATCTCACCCCGCCTGATGGGAAACCAACTGATGGTTGAATCAAAAGTTTGAGAAAATTCCTGGCCTGGAAGTAAGTCCTTTGACTCTGGGTTCTTTTGGGGTTTGGTTGGAGGGGCTAGAATTGGGGGAAGTTTCCATTTTTCCCAGGGTATCTGATGTTTTTAGAGGTTCCAGGGGGTTCAATTCATGGGACTTTTCCCCGGTTTTTGGGGCTGCTGGGTGTTTTTGGGGGTTGAAAGGGTGGTTTTCGCGCTTGTCTCGAGCATGGGTTCGAGTAGAGGAGTCCGTACCTTTCAAAAACCGGAAAATTTACAGGTGAAAAGGGCTTTTTGATGTATTTTTTTATATTCAGAGCACTGTCATGAGAAGAGACCTCCCCTGCACGGGCCACTGCCTTTCCACTCAACATCTTGTCAAATGAACCCCCGGGGATAGACCTGTGCCAGCATTTCCTTTTAAAAACCAAACCCGCCTGATAAATCCAAAGGCTCCAAGCATGCTCATCTCTGTGTGAATCCGCCAAAAACAGGGCAATTTTCGCAAACGACTTGATGTGGGTTGATCCTCGATAACCCCCTCAGAGTATCCGATAATTGCTGATCGAAGGTGATATGGGAGTACAATTCTGCTTTTTCAGCTAAGGCTATTTTCCCGCGTTGACCGAAAAACATGTTGGGGTACTTTGGGACATGTCATCATTGGTAAGAAAAGTTGTGTACTCTTCCCCGGGTTTTGGGCCCTTTGCGTATGCAGCAGGGGTTGGGATGTATCCCGACCACAAAGGCCGAGGTTGAGAAGATGCATCGCCCTCCACATTATGTTAATTGGGCTCTGCATGCCTGGTAATGGGCGAAAGTTTTTTAACTTGATTCTTCAATCTGACTTTGGGGGTTCTTTGAAATACGATTGAATGTTTGCCAAATTTTTTTTGTCATGAATGGCACCCCGGTTCCTGGGAATTGGGTTTGGGAAATTGAACGAGCTGGTTGATTGCTCCCATCTGACCCATCATGTGAATGCATTTTCACCATCCAAATTCTTTGCATTGTGATCAACATGTCGGCAATGAAGTGCGCAAAGCTCAGCAGTGAGATTTTAAGTCTCTCCCTTTGGGGGAGAGCAGCGTTTTTTTGAGTGGGATGATTCTGAATAGAAAAGCAGAAACCAAAGCTGAAGAGTAAGTCTATCAAATCACATGTCCATATTTCTGGTCCAAAATTACACACAGACCAAATTTCAGAGGCAGAGGGAATGCTCTTGGCAAGTGGAGCTCATTTTGGCTTTGGGCCAAAAGATGCCATCGAAGGTCTGCCTTTTGCTCTTGATGATTTTCTGTAACAGTAAACAGGGCAGGGGGCAAAGGGGGGAGATTGTGTTGGAAACGTTTTTTTATCAGACGTCTGATATACATCGTTGTGTTTTTTCCCCCCCTTTTTTATTTCATTCCTGATATAGGGTGCCGAAAACTTTTTATCAACGAAACCATGTCATCGGGGGTTTTCTTTTATTTTGAGTGCGCATCCTGAATCAACTGCTTCACATTAGATGTGATTTTGACAATCATGGTTGCTTTTTCGTTGAAGTTATCGTATTCGTTCCTATAATGTGCATAGATTTTCCTTTGCAAAAACTTTTTGGAAAAAATCTCTCCACTGGTTGCATGGGTTTTTAGATTTCATAGAGTTCATCTAGAGTGACAGTTTCCATCATTGTTTTTCCCCGATATTCAATAAAAGTTTCATGAAAAAAAAAAACGATTCTTTCATTTTATCGATGGTCCAGAAGGCGTCCCGTTTTCGAGGGGTGCTCCTCCCTTTTTTGTAGTACATTCAAGTGTAAGATTTTTGTGGAGACATGTAATATTGGGAAACATCTGCGGTGGTAAATGGCCTCCCCTGCTGGTAAATCATTAAAAAATGCAAGTCGATGTGCAACGCATCAGCCCAAAGTCTGGGGTGATTTTGCGACGTTCTTAAAACTTTGCAAGATTGTCCCTGCCCGTAGGAGCATAACATGGCTGATTCATATTCAACATTGGTGGGATACTTTTGGCCCCTTTTCCTGATCAAAATGCATCCCACAGAGTAGAGTCAGTGTGAAATGGAATTTTTTTGTACACTCGCAGTTTTGTGAGGTAACTAGTTTCTCGCAGTGGGTTTCCGATCCGCTCATATCGTCTGCTGTTTTGTGTCTTTTGCGACATGATGTGGCATATTGCTTTTTCCTTTTCCAAAATTTTTATATTGGGATGGGGTTCGTTTTATATGTTTATTGGTTTGGGTGAATTTATTAATGGAAATGAGGCCTTTGCTCCAACGCTGGAATTTCACGTTTCTTAATGAAATAGTTTCTCTACAAATAAATACCCGCATCGTCTTGGGGGTCCATCCAATCTCAGATCTGGAAATAAAAAAAAAGATTAAAAAATGCGTTATACACGTATTCTTTCTCATCGTACTGGTGTAATATCCACAGAAAAGTTCAGAGGTCATATAATTTTCACATTTTCCTTCAATATTTTAAACCCAAAAAAGACGTTGATTTTGACGTTTGGCATGAATGCCACCTTATATGCCCCTTTAAAATATTTTTCCCAAGGAAAAGCACCTAAAATTATAGGATTAGCACTTTATTTTTTTTTTATGTTGATTTTTTACCAAAGTTTTGCTTTTCAAAATTTTTCCTTCCGCGGCGGGGGGCATCTAGGTTTTTTATAAAACGAGTATTTGCCATGGGGGGATTTTGAGTGGACTTTTTTTTGTGGGTTTTGAGATACCTCCAAAGAACCCATTTCGGTAAAAATTGTTTTTTAACATTTTTGTCCAACCTCGGCACTTTTTTTGGGGCTTATTTCCTGGGCCCTTTTCTGTTCTACGCAAAAAATTTGTTACCAGACCCCCCTTGATTTTGAAAGCACTACTTGCTGTCAAATTTCAGCTAATCCGAAAAATATTTTGAGTAGTTTACGCAATTACTCTTTAAGGGCTTGTCCTACGCAAAACATTTATTTAACAGACCCCCCTTGATTTTGACAGCACTGTTGGATTTCAAAATTTTAGCTCAATCCGACAAAATTTAGGGGGTAGTTATTCCTTTTTGGCGGGGAAAATTTGGGTTCCCCGGGTCTTATGATAAGAAGCAGCTCGCTTCGCTCGCTGCCAATAACTTTGTTAAGCCTGGATCACATTGTGTTTCTGTTTGCCTTGACCCCTAGTTAGTTTGTAATTATGGCATAACACCCGCCTCCCGGGGTGGTGGCTTCGGCCAACACTGAACACTAAAAGGATGAATGATAAAAAGAAGATATGGAGACGCAGCCATACGAGTGTAGCTCAGGCCCTGTAAAATATAACTATGTGATTACAACTAGGTGAATACACACACACACACACACACACACACACACACACACACACACACACACACACACACACACACACACACACACACACACACACACACACACACTTTTCTAGCACAAAACCATACTTATCCCACCAGTTTCCAATTATTCCTTTTAAAATATGTATGCAATAAAATAGTAATAGGAGAAATAGATGTATTATTTCCTTCACCTCATCCACTTCAAACACAAGCCTATAATATGATACTTTTTTATCCCATAGAATTGAGAAAAACACGTGAGAAAACAAAAACAACAAAATACATATATAAATAAGTGCTTGCAAAACTTTAAAACGTGAGAGAAAAAGGTAAAAGAAAAGATATATATATATATATATATATATATATATATATATATATATATATATATATTATATATATATATATATATATATATATATATAAAAAGATGCTTATACGACTGAAAAAATGTAAGAAAATAGATAAAAACTGGAAAAAGAAATAAACATAAACATGTACTCATCAATACCCTAAAGAAAACTGCTGCTTTGGTGAGTTTATTATTTCCTTTTAATTGATTTTTCTTGTTCACTGGGTTTTTTAATTCACTCATGGTTTTTTTTTTTTTTTTTTTTTCTGGGTTTTTTTAATTCACTGGGGTTTTCTATTCGTTTTTTTTATTAACTGGTTTTTTTATTTACTGGGTTTTTTTATTCACTCTTGATTTTTTCTTCAATCTAGGTATTTTTTATGCACTCATGTTTTTTTTTATTCACTGGGTATTTTTATTCAGTTTTTTTTTTTATTCACTCAGGATTTAGTTATTCACTCTGGGTTTTTGTTATTCACTCAGGTTTTTTTTTATTCACTATGGGTGTTTTTATTCACTCTGGGGTTTTTTTTATTCACTGTGTTTTGTTATTGTCTTGGTTTTTTTACCTAATCTTCACTGCTTTTTCTTTAGTTTTTTACATTTTTAAGTTATTAATTTCGTTGGGTTTTTTTTTTACAATAATTATTTTTCTATATATCTATAAATTTTGAGGGTCTTTTTTATATTCACGTTTTTTATTATATTGTTGTTAATTTCATAATCACACCCTTGCACATTTTTTTCTGTAATTTTAGCTTCAATTTTTTTCTTTTTATATTTTTCTATCGGTCATGTTTTCTGTTCATTATGGTTTTATTTATTGGTATTTTCTTTGTTACCATGATTGGTTTTTTTCAGTTT
>JACEEZ010009171.1:95000-102500 GCA_016584305.1 Chionoecetes opilio | reverse complement strand
TAGACCTGGAGGTGCGCAGGCGAGGAGAGCACTCCTGCGAGGCTCGACACCAAAAAAACCACTGGCCCGTTAGTGGCTATACAGGTTCTTCCGAGGGCCCAAGGAAACGTGATTCCCCCTGTGTTTTTTTTCCTCTTTGGGTTTTACAAGTTCCTTTGGGACATACGAAAATAATTTCACTGCCCCCCTTTGGATCGGGTGGGACCGATCCCCAAATCCTCCTCGGGACCAATGGACAGGGAGCGAGCGTCCCGGTGTGGGTGGTTTGGGGACTGGTGTCCCCGGGGGCTGGGTCCCAACAGGAGAGGCCCCGGAAAAGGGGTCCCCCCGGTTTTGGGCCCCAGTCACCAACAGGCAGGGGTTAGCGTCCCCGGTTGGGGGATTGAGGTGGGGCGGTGTCTTTAAGGGTGACGTCCCAAAGGGGGAGGCGGCCAGGGGTTCACCGCGATTGGGTTACCACCGAGGCCCCTGCGGGTCGGTGATGGCGTGATGGGGGGGGTAGGGAAGGGCACCGCCAGGAGCGCCTGTAACTGACGGCGTGCATGGGTCAGTCGGGGTGTGTAAGGCGGGGAACACCCGCCTTTTCCAGCTGCACGGAGATCCGCCACAGCCTCCTGTAGATAGTGGAAGAGAGGAACGGGACGGGGAGGACAGGTAGGGAATGACGGAGTGGGAGTAGGAGTTGAGGTGCTCTCACGGTGACGAGCTGGCGTCAACACCGGAGTAGGGATGGGAGTTGGGTGGCTCTCACGGTGACTGATGGTTGTCTGAACCGGAGTAAGGGAGGTGAGGTGAGGAGAGGAAGCCTGGGGGACTTTGCGTCGCGGCCAGGGAGGAGGAGAGGAAGCCTGGGGGACTTTGCGTCGCGGCCAGGGAGGAGGAGAGGAAGTCTTGGGGGCATGGCGCTCCAACCAGGACTGACTCCCTGTGGCTGTGCGCGCCTTATATACCCCTCGCTCTCCTTGAGCTTGAACTTGAGTGCGGCCACCATGCTGATCATTCCCGTGTCTTGATTGTGGCTGTGTCTTCGTCACAGGCCCTGATGACGTCAGCCCGCACTTGTTAAAACAGTGCGCCCGGGAGCTGTCTGTCCCTCTCACCACAGTCTGCACTGCCTGCCTGCAGGAAAACATCTGGCCTTCAGCGTGGAAGGAGGCTCGAGTGGTTCCTGTTCACAAGAGGAGTTCCAGATCTGACCCCAAAAACTACAGGCCCATCTCCTTGCTGTCTGTGATGGGGAAAGTGTTCGAGAGGATCGTGGCAGAGGTAATCTGTCGTCACCTCAGCGACAACTACCTCCTCTCGGACCAACAGTTTGGGTTCAGACCTGGACGGTCCACCTCTGATCTGCTGATGCTTCTAACCCGAAACTGGCAGGACGCCCTGGATGACGGCCAGGACACTGTCGTGGTGGCCCTTGACATAGCGGGTGCCTTTGACAGGGTGTGGCATGGAGGCCTTCTCGAAAAATCCGAGCAAAAGGCATCCAGGGTGACCTCCTGCTGCTCCTGGGAGACTACCTGCAGGGAAGAACCCTCCAGGTCGTCGTTAACGGGCAGGCCTCTGAGTCCCTGCCAGTGGAAGCATCAGTCCCACAGGGCTCTGTGCTGGGGCCAGTCCTGTGGAACATCTACGTGGACGATCTTCTCCAGCAGCTGCCAGCAGTCTCGGCTTACGCTGATGACTGTACTCTCTCCTGCTCCTACCCGCGACATGACAGTGGGCGTGCTGCTGATGAGGTCAATCAGCAGCTGAGTGTTATACAGGAGTGGGGTACACGTTGGCAGGTGAACTTTGCTCCGGAGAAGACACAGGCAATGGTGGTTTCTCGGTCCCCCGCTGCCGGGCCAGCAGTGGAAGGGAGGCTGCGGTTTGGTGGCGTTCCTCTCCCACTCCAGGAAGCCGTCAAGGTTCTGGGAGTAGAGGTGGACCGAGAGCTAAGGTTTGACGGCCACATCAAACACATTGCAAAAAAGGCCTCTCACAGGGTCTCTGCCCTGCGAAGGGTAGCCAGATTCCTCGACAGGGGAGGGAAGCTCTTGCTCTATAAGGCCCAGATACGGCCTTACTTAGAGTACGCCGCCCTCTCCTGGATGTCGTGTGCAGCCTCGCACACTCGGAGGCTGGACAGCATCCAGCGTCGAGCCCTGCGACTGGTGGATGCTGCAGATCCCCCAGACCCCCCAGCCCTATTCGAGCCGGTGAGTCCCCTCGACTCACTGGAACACCGCAGGGATGTCACGGCGCTTGTGGTATTCCACAAGGCACAGGTGCAGGGAGTGCCACACCTGGCTGGGTTACGACAGCCTCCGAGAGTCGCCACGCGAAGCACGAGAACGGTGCTTACCAGTGGTGATGCAGTGGAGGTGCCGCGTTCCCGTGCCAGCCAGCACCAACGCACCTTTGTGGGCCGCGTCTCCAGGATGTGGAACATTTTCACGGCCGCTGTCCCTCACATCCAGGAGATGAACACACAAAGTGTAAAGTTGGCGGCCAATCGGTGCAGACTGTTGAAGCCCACCCCGCTGAGGCTAGTGATACTGTGACACTAGTGACAGCAACAGTGCCTCAACAAACACTTTAGTGATGCATAAATGTATATAATGTTAGTTTTTAGGTCTTTATATTTATGTGTAAATTGCCCTTAAGATAGGTAGCACACGACAGTGCACCTTTGGGCTTTAGTTATATGTATGTTTAAAAAAAATAGAAAAATAAAAATGAGAGAGAGAGAGAGAGAGAGAGAGAGAGAGAGAGAGAGAGAGAGAGAGAGAGAGAGAGAGAGAGAGAGAGAGAGAGAGAGAGAGAGAGAGAGAGAGAGAGAGAGAGAGAGAGAGACTACTCGCCCGGCGTGCTAACAAATTGGTGCTAACACAGCACCTCGTCTGCTTAAAACACAAACAAAAAAACATTAAGTGGTAACTCGGCTGTGATGTGAAGGGATCATATCAAGATTAAGATCGTGGGACCACTTTCCTTAACCAGTGCCCCTTGTAGGCCTGTCTGACATCCTCTCCGACTCGTGCATGCGGAAAACCCTTCACGATAAGATGAAAAGGGCCCAAGGTGGCCATTGTTTGCTATGAACTGAAACTCTAATGTCTACCGACCTCCCAATGTGGGTAGAGAAAGTTCAAGGGTTTTGCTGAGTCACTACGCGCGTCGCCTCGGACCCAGGTTTTCGTGCGCAAATGGAACGTCTGAGTTCTTGGGTTCCGTGAACTGGTTCCTGAAATGTCGCAAATGGAAGAGGCCTATAACTCCTACCTAACATGAACAGTTACTTTTACTCACGTCTGCGTATGATATAACTTTCCTTTAACTAGACACTGGGTTCGTATAACGTAGGTGGGACGCTAATTAGTGGTTAAAATCGGGTAAAATAATACAGAAACAACCGACAACCTCTACCACTTGTCAAATTCCGCGCGAAACTAATAAACTAAAGTAATAATTTTGCACAACTTTGACGGGAAAGTTTGCTAGATGTCACTTGCCTTACTAACAAATACTTCAAGATTACGTAATATTATGTCGTTATTATTATCCGTTCAACACTACGACCGGAATCATAGGTAATAATTAATGTTTGTTTATTTATCAAGCCTTGTTGTAACCCCATTGTAACCTAAATATCACGAAGAACCGATATTATTTTCACTAGACTACCAGATACCTCAAGATGGGAAAACTGAGTCATATTATTGCGTTATTATTCATTCCTTCAACAGTCAACACTACGCCAGGAATCATGAGTAAGTATCCATATTTCCTTCTTAACTGGGGTGTATTGGATCTTTTAATGCAGCCTCGCAGCCTTAGAAGAGCCAAGAATATTTCCTTGTCTCAGCGTCTGTGCAAATGTGTCAACCTTGCACACTGACAGATCCATCGAATGACAGTTTTTAGGTTAAGTGGTGGTGAGTGGTGGTGATGATGAGTGAGTGGTGGTGGTGAGTGGTGAATGAGTGGTGGTGAGTGGTGAATGAGTGGTGGTGAGCGGAGGTGGTGAGTGATGAGTGAAGGTGGTGAGTGGTGGTGATGAGGTAATGGTACATATAATCTATCATAGTCACCACCCACCCATCCACCCAACGAGGAACTGTACATAGAAGGCGAAGAAGGTGTTGTATAGTCTCTCTACCCTTGTACACACCCGCTGGACTATTATAGTGATCACCAGTTTTTACCCTCCTGCATATGTAGCATGAGTCATTAGTGATCACTTTCGACCAGAGCAAGAGGTGCCGCGCTCCAAGAATACAATTTATAGAACATTACTAGTCTGAATAACATATCTTGACTCCAACAGTATACAGTAAGTAGCCTAGTCTGTAGTTATGAGTGTGTGTGTGTGTGTGTGTGTGTGTGTGTGTGGTGGGGAGTGAGTGAGTGACTGGCTGACAGTACGAGTGAGTGTATGGGTGGGTGAGTGAATGAGTGGATGTAAGTGTGTGTGCGTTATTATTAAGTACTCATTCATTTCACTCGATGCTCTAAAATAGTGTGTTGTTTAAGGTATCATAAGTACGAGTGTTTATTTTAAGACGTTACGTCATCACGGTAAAATGTTTCACGTGTAGTGTCTATTGTTTACTCTTGTTACCGTGTATGTATGTATAAGGATGTATGTATGTATGTATGCAATGTATGTATGTATGTATGAGGATGTATGTATGTATGTATGCAATGTATGTATGTATGTATGAGGATGTATGTATGTACGTATGCAATGTATGTATGTATGTATGTATGAGGATGTATGTATGTATGTATGTATGTATGCAATGTATGTATGGGGATGTAATGGCAGATATATGGCGAGGAGGAATGGATTAGAAGAGATTAGGGGGACGAGGAGGAGGATTTGAAGGATTAGAAAGAGAGAAGGAAGCGGAGATTAGGAGGAGGAGGAGGAGAAGGAGGAGATGAAAGAAGGATGGAGGAAGATGAGGAGTAAGAAGCAAGGAATATTTTGACGTGGTTGGGTGGTTGGAGCATCGTCAAAGCTGTGTCATCAGGAGTTAAGGGGTTCGCGGCGCTGAGAGGACAGGAGTAATCAAGCGTTCCTTCCCCCCTGCTATAGTCCGTCCGTCTAACAGCTGATTCGATATAACGCCAGGAAAAAATATCCTGAGTGATCTGTCTCGCCTCTAATGACCTTAATTATCGACATCATTAATAATCTGGTGATAAATGGACGTCTTCAATCATGATAAACCTAATAATTGTGTCTTTTTCTTCTTATTATGTGTGTGTGTGTGTGTGTGTGTGTGTGTGTGTGTGTGTGTGTGTGTGTGTGTGTGTGTGTGTGTGTGTGTGTGTGTGTGTGTGTGTGTGAGTGTGTGGGTGAAATATGAGGATGCTCTTGACTTTGTATGTAGGACAGCATAATGTAAAGTTCCTTATAACTGTGTATCTACGGTTTGTTACGTGGGAAAATTGATAAAGTTTGCTGGAGAGAGAGAGAAAAAGAGAGAGAGAGAGAGAGAGAGAGAAAGAAAGGGGGAGAGATCGTCATGTCCCCGGGCCCTTTCTATGTATGTATGTGTGTGTGTGTGTGTGTGCGTGTGTGTGACTGTGTGTGTATTGTCTGTCTGTGTATTCATCTAGTTCAGTCACTCTAGTACATGTAGTTGTATTTTACAGAGCCTGAGCTACACTCGTATGGCCCCGTCCCCATATCTTCATTTTGTCATTCATCCTTAGTGCTTAGTGTTGGCCGAAGCCACCATCCCGGGAGGCGAGTCACAAACCCCCGGCTAACACCCGGTACCCATTCACTGCTAGGTGGACAGGTGCTCGGATTTTAAGGAAACAGTCCAAATATTTCCGCTCCGCCCGGGGATCGAACCCGGGACTTCTCGGTTGTGAACCGAGCGCGCTACCCCTACACTACGGAGTACGGAGTATGTGTGTGTGTGTGTGAGAGAGAGAGAGAGAGAGAGAGAGAGAGAGAGAGAGAGAGAGAGAGAGAGAGAGAGAGAGAGAGAGAGAGAGAGAGAGAGAGAGAGAGAGAGAGAGAGAGAGAGAGAGAGAGGGGAGAGAGAGGAGAGAGAGAGAGAGAGAGAGAGAGAGAGAGAGAGAGAGAGAGAGAGAGAGAGAGAGAGAGATCACTGTGGCTTCGTTTTACGTTGAAGCACTGAGTCGCCCATGATCCCCTGGTTTTGATAGTACATACATACATACATACATACATACATACATACATGCCTGAGCCGCAATCAATACCCTTGCCACATAGGTGGATATCCCAACCATGCCTTCCGTTGCTATACCCTCCCATGCCCTACCATGACCTCCCTTGCTATACCCTTCCCATGCCGTCCCTCCCATGCCCTGCCTTGCTATACCCTCCCATGCCCTCCCTTGCTATACCCTCCCATGCCCTCCCTTGCTATACCCTCCCATGCCCTCCCTTGCTATACCCTCCCATGCCCTCCCTTGCTATACCCTCCCATGCCCTCCCTTGCTATACCCTCCCATGCCCTCCCTTGCTATACCCTCTCATGCCCTCCCTTGCTATACCCTCCCATGCCCTGCCTTGCTATACCCTCCCATGTCCTCCCTTGCTATACCCTCCCATGCCCTCTCTTGCTATACCCTCCCATGCCCTGCCTTGCTATACCCTCCCATGCCCTCCCTTGCTATAAACCCCCCCATGCCCTGCCTTGCTTATACCCTCCCATGTCCTCCCTTGCTATAACCCTCCCATGCCCTCCCTTGCTATACCCTCCCCTGCCCTCCCTTGCTATATCCTCCCATTCCCTCCCTTGCTATACCCTCTCATGCCCTGCCTTGCTATACCCTCCCATGCCCTGCCTTGCTATACCCTCCATGTCCTCCCCTTTCTATACCCTCCCATGCCCTCCCTTGCTATACCCTCCCATGCCCTCCCTTGCTATATCCTCCCATTCCCTCCCTTGCTATACCTCCCATGCCCTCCCTTGCTATACCCTCCCATGCCCTCCCTTGCTATACCCTCCCATGCCCTCCCTTGCTATACCCTCCCATGCCCTCCCTTGCTATATCCCCATTCCCTCCCTTGCTATACCCTCTCATGCCCTGCCTTGCTATACCCTCCCATGCCCTGCCTTGCTATACCCTCCCATGTCTCCCTTGCTATACCCTCCCATGCCCTCCCTTGCTATACCTCCCATGCCCTGCCCTTTCTATACCTCCCATGCCCTCCCTTGCTATACCCTCCCATGCCCCGCCTTGCTATACCCTCCCATGCCCTCCCTTGCTATACCCTCCCATGCCCTCCCTTGCTATACCCTCCCATGCCCTCCCTTGCTATACCCTCCCATGCCCTCCCTTGCTATACCCCCCCATGCCCTCCCTTGTTATACCCTTCCCATGCCCTCCCATGCCCTCCCTTGCTATACCCTCCCATGCCCTGCCTTGCTATACCCTCCCATGTCCTCCATTGCTATACCCTCCCATGCCCTCCCTTGCTATACCCTCCCATGCCCTGCCTTGCTATACCCTCCCCTGCCC
>JACEEZ010009171.1:0-85000 GCA_016584305.1 Chionoecetes opilio | reverse complement strand
TCCTATCAAGGCCTTAGGAAGTGTGGATCAGATTGTGTCTCGTGGGAATGTGATGTTTGGTTTGGGTTTAGATTCTCTGATGTAGATTGAGAGCTTTTTTTTCTCTCTCTGTTTTGTATCATTTTCTATTTGCCTTTTTTTTATATACAAGATTGATTTAGATTCGTAATATATAGGCTACCGCTTCTTTTGATACCAAATGACTCTACTTTTTTTTTCAATCTATGTATAGTTGTATACTCGTTACACACACACACACACACACACACACATACACTACACCGCGCGATGGTCAGGTTAATAACGTGCTGGTCTCTCATTCTGTGGGTAGGCGGTTCGAATCCTCGCACTCCCGGGGATTTTACACTGCCAAATTCGGGCGGTTACTGTCCCCCTTGAGCAAAGGGAATGGGGTGTGTGGTGTGTGAGGTCCCAGCATTGCCCAAAGATCGGTAATAACGAGCTCCAAGCTCTCACTGAGAGGGTGAAAACTGGCGATCGCGAGCCAGCTCGCGGGGACAAGACCATGGGTGAATGACACACACGCACACACACATACCACTTCCTCTGATTAAAACTATACGACTAAGTGGCATCCCAACCACTTAATTAAAGACAAAAATTAACACGTAATCCTTATCTTGACATGCAGTAACGTGTTTAAAAAATATTATAAAAATTAGGGTACTCCGTAGTGTAGTGGTTAGCACGCTCGGCTCACAACCGAGAAGTCCCGGGTTCGATCCCCGGGTGGAGCGAAGATAGATGGGTGGTCTTTCTTAAAACCCGAGCCCCTGTCCACCCAGCAGTGAATGGGTACCGGGTGTTAGCCGGGGGTTTGTGACCCCCCTCCCGGGGTGGTGGCTTCGGCCAACACTAAGCTGCAGCAGTAGATCACTACGGCTCTGAGGAATTATCCTTTAAACAAACAAACAAAATTAGGCACCCAAATAATCCTAAACAAACAAGTTAGAGCTACAAGACGTAATCCTAAACAATAAATCAATGTCACTATTATCATACGCTGCCATGTAATGTCAAACTTATCAATCTTTGCCATTAACCCCTTGAGACCCAGAACGTAATTTCCATTGTAATTTGGCGACCATCATAGACGATTTTAATAAATATAGACTATTTTATAGATATCACCTGTATTCCATCCTTGTCCTCTAGCTAATTAGGTATATATTATGATACTTTTCGTAATTTTATGGCTAATATCAGACTATTTAATATAGCAAAGGAAAGATCTGGGCGTGAAGGGGTTAATTTCTTTCGTTTTTTTTTTTTTTTTTTACATCACAAAGGACTGGCCAAGGGCACAACAAAAATGGGTAACACAAAGCCCGCTTAGTTGCCAGTCCCAATAAAGAAGACAGTAAGAGAATAAAATAAAAAAGAGGAGTGAGCTATAGCTCAGCTATAGTGAGCTTTAGTTCGGGAGGTGTATTACTCTTCTCTTGAAAAGATTTAAGTCGTAGAAAAGTGGAAAAATGGAAACAGGAAGAGAGATCCAGACTTTACCAGTGAAAGGGATGAAAGAGTAAAGATACTGATTAACTATTGCATTAGGAAGATGGACAGAATAGGGATGAGAATGAGTAGAAAGTCTTGTGCAGCGAGGCCGCGGGAGCGGGGGAGGCATGCAGTTAGCAAGTTCAGAAGAGCAGTGAGCATGAAAATAACGGTATAAGAGAGCATGAGAAGCAACATTGCGGCGGTGATTTAAAGATTGAAGACAGTCAGTCAGAGGAGGGGAGTTGATGAGACGAAAAGCTTTTGACTCAATCCTGTTTAGGAGAGCTGTATGAGTGGATCCTCCCCAAACATGTGCGACATACTCCATACATGGGCGGATAAGGCCCTTGTAGAGAGCAAGCAATTGGGAGGGAGAAAAAAAAGGACGCAGACGCCACAGGACACCTAACTTCTTAGAAGCTGTTTTAGCAAGAGATGAGATGTGAGATTTCCAGTTCAGATTTTTAGTAAAGGATAGTCCTAGAATGTTCATTGTAGAAGAAGGAGATAAATGAGTGTCATTGAAGAAGAGGGAATAGTTATCTGGTAGGTTTTGTCGAGTAGATAGGTGAAGAAATTGGGTTTTTGAGGCATTGAACAAAACAAGGTTTGCTTTGCCCCAATCAGAAATTATAGAAATATCAGAAGTTAGGCGCTCGGTGGCATCTCTCCGTGAATCACTTAGTTCCTGTTGAGTTGGACGTCTAATAAACGACGTTGAAAAATGCAGGGTAGAATCATCAGCGTAGGAGTGGATAGGGCTTTGAGTTAGACTTAGAAGATCATTAATGAATAATAGAAAGAGAGTGGGTGATAGGACAGAACCCTGGGGAACACCACTATTGATAGATTTAGGAGAAGAACAATGTCCGTCTACATGTCGTCCTGGAACCTGTCATTCCCCGCTCTGTGTCCCATCAGCGTTCATCTCCATCAGGAATACACAGCACGGGCAGCTTCTTCTTCTTCTTCTTCTTCTTCTTGTGACCTTTTCTGCTTAGTATCGCTTTGTAGGTCGTATGTCAAGCTCGAGCTTGACACATATCTTCCTTCTTTGCCCCTCTGTAGCCCTTTCTTTCCCTGCCACCTGTGGGGAGAGAAGGGCCACAACAGGGCAGTATATACACAGACATAAGTCCCTCCTATCAACTACCCTCCTATACGTCTTCTACATTCCTTGCGATCTTTTCTCCCGAGCCTGCTTTAAAAACACCTTAGTTATTTCTACTATTTTCCTTCTCTCTTCATTGCTCGTCTCGTTCACCTTTTCACCTTTTGGTGGACCGTCCACCCAGGTTGAATAGCACTGAACTAGATGAATACACACACACAACACAGATGCCGAAAAAGATATGGAGAGGAAAGGATATATTTTCTCTCATAGCAGGCACGAAGCTTAACAATAGAGGTGTTTTGGTTAAGGATATAGATACTACATTCCGCCAGAATTTAAATTTCCTAATTTCTTTTGTGGACCTCGGAGATTGTTCATATACGAGTGATTGTTCATAAAATTCTTATGTACATATTCTTATATTTCATTTAAAAATTGGTTTCGTGCCTTATAATGAGGTAACAACATATTTTGTGAAGTTTTGTTTATGCGATCATATATAGTACGTCAAGGGATGAATATATATATATCGGTTTTACACATGTGTATGTATATTTCTTGATCTATACTTTTATTTGAATACTCCCAGTGGTCACCAGCAAAGGTATGAAAACAACAAATCAAGATTTCGTCAAAGAGATTACGGTTCCCATCGACAGAGACTACAGGCGCAAAGGAACAAATTGGGCACAGAAGGTTATGTTTCGTCTCTTAACTCATGTATGCAGGAACTATTCACTATCTGAGAAACAAATAAGAGTTAATGTATATCTAATGTATTTTTATTTACAGATTATACGCGTAAATCTGCTTATATTTCACAATTATCAACCATTATAACCATTGCAAGAATCTGTTATGTATAGGGTAAATAACGATCAGCACGACTAAGGAACTCTATTAATATTATTCCTTATATGAACTCACACCATTGTAAAGTCATAGATATAGCTGTAAAGTCAAATTAGCAGATTTATCCGCTGTTAAAAGATACAGAATACGGTCTGGGTCTTGGGAGACTCTGGGCTCAGACTCTGGGCTTCTTTTTCTTGTAATACCTTTGCTGGTGACCACTGGGAGTATTTTAATAATACTATAGATCAAGAAATATTTATACACATGTGTAAAAACCGATGAATGTTCATCCCTTGATGTATATGGCCACATCAACAAAACGTCACGAAATAAGTTTCTACCTCATTATAAGGCACGAAACCAAATTTAAATGAATTATAAGAATATGTACATAAGAATTTTATGAACAACCACTCGTATATGAACAATCTTCGAGGTCCACAAAAGATATTAGGAAATTAAACTTCTGGCGGTATGTAGTATCCTTACCCAAAACGCCTCTATTGACTCGTTTTAGGATATGAAAAATGTCCTCGTTTCGGGAATATGCTGGGTCTCGTAATGACAGCGCCGGGGCGAATATATGGCGGGTCGTTTTCTTCTATTTCTTCTTCTTCTTGTGACCTTTGACGCTAAGTATCGTTGCATAAGTCCTTAATTAACAATCTTTTCAACTCTTCCCTGTGGCGGCGCGATCCTTTGACTGAGGTCGCGTGATTGTCCAAACCAAGATCTATAGACTTTTAAAGAAGTATAGATAATTATGTCTATTAATCTTGGGCCGAACCACAACAATAATGCGCGCGCGGAGAGGACGGGGAAAGGAGGAAAAAAAGATGAAGGGAGATGACTGGTGAGATGCAAATACAGGTGACAGGCTAAACACACACACACACACACACACACACACACACACACACACAGACAGACAGACAGACAGACAGACAGACAGACAGACACAGACAGACAGACACAGACAGACAGACAGACAGGCAGACACAAAGACAGACAGACATACATAGACAGACAGACAGACAGACAGACAGACAGACAGACAGACAGACAGACAGACAGACAGACACACACACACAGACAGACAGACATACAGACACACAGACAGACTGACACACACAGACAGACAGACAGACACACACAGACAGACAGACACACACAGACACACAGTCACACACAGACATGCTAATTGGCAGCGACGAGCGAAGCGAGCTGCTTCTTACCATAAGACCCGTGGAACCAAGTTTAAGCCAAAAAGTTAAGAACTACTCCTAAATATTGTCGAATTGAGCTGAAATTTGACATGCAAGTAGTGCTGTCAAAATCAATGGGGGTCTGTGCAACAAACTTTTTGCGTAGAACAAGCCCTTAATGAGTAACTCGCGTAAACTACTCCTAAATATTGTCGGATTGAGCTGAAATTTGACCTGCAAGTAGTGCTGTCAAAATCAATGGGGGTCTGTGCAAAAAACTTTTTGCGTAGAACAAGCCCTTGATGAGTAATTAGCGTAATTATTTAATTGATGAACTCATGTCCTTTATATTTCTGCCCATAATCATGCCAAATCTTTACTTCAACTTACCAAAAACTCTTTCATTCATAGAAAATGTCAAAATCTTTCTGAATCAAATTCCTCTCGTGATTTCTGGCATCTAGCTAATAACATCTCTAACAATTTTTCTTCTTCACCTTTCCCTCCTATGCTTCACCCAGATGGCTCCACAGCTGTATCATATTCTTCTAAAGCTGAACTCTTCGCTCAAACCTTTGCTAAAAATTCCACTCTGGTTGATGAAGGGCTTGTTTCTCCTTCTCCTCCACCCTCTGACTATATTATGCCTGTCATTAAGATCCTTCGGAATGATGTTTTCTTTGCCCCTTCTGGCCTAGATCCTTGGAAGGCTTACGGTCCTGACGGAGTCCCTCCTATTGTTCTCAAAAACTGTGCTTCTGTGCTTGCACCTTGCCTGGTCAAACTTTTCCGTCTTTGTCTATCTACTTCCACCTTTCCTTCTTGCTAGAAGTTTGCTCACATCCAACCTGTTCCTAAGAAGGGTGACCGTTCTAATCCTTCAAACTACAGTCCTATAGCTTTGACTTCCTGCCTTTCTAAAGTTTTTGAATCTATACTTAATAAGAAGATTCTTAAGCATCTATCTGCTCACAATCTTCTATCTGACCGTCAGTACGGTTTCCGTAAAGGGCGATCTACTGACGATCTTCTAACTTTCCTAACTGAATCTTGATCATCCTCTTTTAGGGGTTTCGGTGAAACTGTTGCTGTTGCCCGTGACATATCAAAAGCTTTTGACAGAGTCTGGCACAGATCTTTAATTTCCAAACTACCCTCATTCGGTTTCTATCCTTCTCTCTGTAACTTCATCTTAAGTTTCCTTTCAAACCGTTCTATTGCAGCTCCTGTAGACAGACATTGTTCTTCTCCTAAATCTATCAATAGTGGCGTTCCCCAGGGTTCTGTCCTATCACCCACTCTCTTTCTATTATTCATTAATGATCTTCTAAGTCTAACTCAAAGCCCTATCCACTCCTACGCTGATGATTCTACCCTGCATTTTTCAACGTCGTTTATTAGACGTCCAACTCAACAGGAACTAAGTGATTCACGGAGAGATGCCACCGAGCGCCTAACTTCTGATCTTTCTATAATTTCTGATTGGAGCAAAGGAAACCTTGTTTTGTTCAATGCCTCAAAAACCCAATTTCTTCACCTATCTACTCGACAAAACCTACCAGATAACTATCCCCTCTTCTTCAATGACACTCAACTGTCTCCTTCTTCTACAATGAACATTCTAGGACTATCCTTTACTAAAAATCTGAACTGGAAATCTCACATCTCATCTCTTGCTAAAACAGCTTCTAAGAAGTTAGGTGTCCTGTGGCGTCTGCGTCCTTTTTTTTCTCCCTCCCAATTGCTTGCTCTCTACAGGGGCCTTATCCGCCCATGTATGGAGTATGTCTCACATGTTTGGGGAGGATCCACTCATACAGCTCTCCTAAACAGGGTTGAGTCAAAAGCTTTTCGTCTCATCAACTCCTCTCCTCTGACTGACTGTCTTCAATCTTTAAATCACCGCCGCAATGTTGCTTCTCATGCTCTCTTCTACCGTTATTTACATGCTCATTGCTCTTCTGAACTTGCTAACTGTATTCCTCCCCCCCTCCCGCGGCCTCGCTGCACAAGACTTTCTACTCATTCTCATCCCTATTCTGTCCATCTTCCTAATGCAATAGTTAATCAGTATCTTTACTCTTTCATCCCTTTCACTGGTAAACTCTGGAACTCGCTTCCCGTTTCTATTTTTCAACTTTCCTATGACTTAAATCTTTTCAAAAGAAGAGTAACAAGACACCTCCCGAACTAAATTGGCTCAACCCTTTTTTATTTTATAATCTTACTGTCTTCTTTATAGGGACTAGCAACTAAGCGGGCTTTGTGTTACCCATTTTTGTTGTGCCCTTAGCCAGTTCCTAGTGACTAAACTAAAAAAAAAAAAAAAAAATTGGCTGGAATTGGCAGTCGCAAGAACTGAGCCAAAAGCAAAGGGGCCAGAGGCTGGAAGCCTATACTTGATACACTTATTCAAGGAACTTTATTGCCACTTTACTAACGGAACTTTGCTTACAGGACGGGGAAAGGAAAAAAGACGAAGGGAAATGAATGGCTACAAATACAGGTGACAGGCTAAACAGGTACCCGGACAGTTTGCCTACGGACAGTTTGTCTACGGATAATGTGCTTACGGACAGTTTGTCTACGGACAGTTTGCCTACGGACAATGTGCCTACGGACAGTTTGCCTACGGACAATGTGCCTACGGACAGTTTGCCTACGGACAGTTTGCCTACGGACAATGTGCCTAGGGACAGTTTGCCTACGGACAGTTTGCCTACCGGACAGTTTGCCTACGGACAGTTTGCCTACGGGCAGTTTGCCTACCGGACATTATACCTACCGGACATTATGCCTACCGGACATTTTGCCTAACAACGAACGATGTTAGGCAAACATCTGTTACTGATACCTAGCAAACATATATACATATATATTATATATATATATATATATATATATATATATATATAATATATATATATATATATATATATATATATATATATATATATATATATATATATATATATATATATATATATATATATATATATATATATATATCTTGACATTTCAGGGTGACAAAGACACTCGTCATTCTTGGGGTTGTTTATGCGCAACGTTTCGCCAAAAGACACTTGGCATCATCAGGCTAGGCATGGTGAGAGTGTAGCTCACGTGACGATCTGTGTATACCTGCCCTCCCTGGGCTGCTGGGAAGATTCTTAGTTGGTATTCTTAGGTAGATACATCTTGACATTTCAGGGTGACAAAGACACTCGTCATTCTTGGGGTTGTTTATGCGCAACGTTTCGCCAAAAGACACTTGGCATCATCAGGCTAGGCATGGTGAGAGTGTAGCTCACGTGACGACCTGTGTATACCTGCCCTCCCTGGGCACATACAGGCAGTGGATGACGAAACTGCACCCTCTCTTGACGAAGTCAGAGAGGCTGTAAGAAAGTTGAGGGGTGGAAAGGCAGCTGGTGTTTGTAATATCAGTGCGGAGCTCTTCAAAGCTGGGGGTGAAGCCATGATTCGCGGGTTGCATGCTGTTCTGACTACCGTGTGGCAATCAGGTACCATTCCTCCTGACTGGAAAAGGGGGCTGGTCGTCCCTATCTGGAAATGGAAAAGGGACCGTCAGGATTGCAACAATTGCTGCGGCATTACACTGCTCAGCGTGCCAGGCAAGGTGCTTGCCCATCTATTGCTGACACGGATACGCAGTCATCTGCTGAAGCATCAGAGACTGCAGCAGTCTGGGTTCACGCCTGGTAAATCAACAACGGACCAAATCCTAGCGTTTCGAGGCCTGGTGGAACGTGGACGTGAGTTTCGACAGAGGATGCTTGCAGCCTATGTTGATCTCAAGAAGACGTTTGACTCAGTGCATCGTGAGTCACTCTGGGATCTTCTGCGGTTTTGTGGGATTCCTGCAAGGACTATTGGATTGATGACTGGTCTGTACTCTGGGACTGAGAGTGCTGTGAAATGTGAAGGAGGTGTATCCACCTTTTTTTCCAGTGAATACAGGAGTGAAGCAAGGGTGAGTCCTTGCCCCATAACTTTTCAACACTTGTATGGACTTATTGGGCAAAGTTATAGATCAAAGGGATTGTAGAGCATCCCTCGGCAACACCAAGATCACTGATCTTGTTTTTTCCGATGATGCAGTAATCTTTGCTGAGTCGCTGGAGGTCCTGGTGATGGCTCTCGAGGCGCTGCACGAGGAGGCAAAGCCTTGAGGACTTAAGGTCTCCTGGCTCAAGACCAAGGTCCAGGTGTTTTGTAGGCTTACTAGATGAAACAGTACAGTCTGTTCATGCGTGCGGCGAGGACAATGAGATCTTGGAAAGTTTTACATACCTTGGTAGTGCAGTCCATAATGACGGCGGATCACGTCAAGAAGTCTTACTGTGGATTGGCATAGCCCACGGTGTTATGGACTCACTCAACACGAGTATTTGGTGTTGTCGGTACATGTGCAGGAGGACAAAGATCCGGATCTTCAAGTCGCTTGTGATCCCTGTCTTAAAGTAATCGTCCAGACCCAATTTTTTTTTGCCTAATTATGTTGAATGTACATTCAAAACTCCTAATCGACCAAAAATAATTGATTTCCAGGCCTTATTTCCGTAAAAATACGACTTTTGTAAAAAGCGCGCGAAAAAAAAAATCTTCCCTCCAACAGGACTACGACTGTTATTGATGACGTCAGAAGAGTGACGCCCGCAGAGGCTCCAATGTAAACATCTGTCTGACACCTGTCGGCAAATGTTATGATGAGCGATTGTACTTCGGTGTCAGACAGTGAATCTGTCGCTGTGACAGATCTAGAGTACGATGCTCAATCTGAGACCGAAATAAATGACGCTGCTCGCGTATACTATGAGGAAAACGAATATCAGATTGTGATGGGCTACGCTATGGTGTGTGGCTACGGAATGTGTGGGTGGGTGGGGGATGATGTAGACAGTGTGACATGACAGGCAAGGGAGTGTTGTTGACTGGTTTGTGTTACACTGCCATACAAGGCTACGCTATGGTGTGTGGCTACGGAATGTGTGGGTGGGTGGGGGGTGATGAAGACAGTGTGACATGACAGGCAAGGGAGTGTTGTTGACTGGTTGGTGTTACACTGCCATACAAGGCTACGCTATGGGTGTGGCTACGGAATGTGTGGGTGGGTGGGGGGTGATGTAGACAGTGTGACATGACAGGCAAGGGAGTGTTGTTGACTGGTTTGTGTTGCAGACTGCCATACAAGGCTACGCTATGGTGTGTGGCTACGGAATGTGAGGGTGGGTGGGGTGTGATGTAGACAGTGTGACATGACAGGCAAGGGAGTGTTGTTGACTGGTTTGTGTTGCAGACTGCCATACAAGGCTACGCTATGGTGTGTGGCTACGGAATGTGTGGGTGGGTGGGGGGTGATGAAGACAGTGTGACATGACAGGCAAGGGAGTGTTGTTGACTGGTTGGTGTTACACTGCCATACAAGGCTACGCTATGGTGTGTGGCTACGGAATGTGTGGGTGGGTGGGGGGTGATGTAGACAGTGTGACATGACAGGCAAGGGAGTGTTGATGACTGGTTTGTGTTACACTGCCATACAAGGCTACGCTATGGAGTGTGGCTACGTAATGTGTGGGTGGGTGGGGGGTGATGTAGACAGTGTGACATGACAGGCAAGGGAGTGTTGTTGACTGGTTGGTGTTACACTGCCATACAAGGCTACGCTATGGTGTGTGGCTACGGAATGTGTGGGTGGGTGGGGGGTGATGTGTCCGCCGCACAAAATATCTTCCACAGATTTAACGTCGTCGTATCAGTCGGAAACGTGTGCAAACTTCTCTGGAAAGCACAGCTGACTTGCTGCACCCATAAAGGATGCATGCATGTGGCATATCGCAAAAAAAATCTATCAGAAACACCCAAAAATCTTCAAGTACTATATTTATCTCTTGTGTTTACATGCTTCTGATCAGCGCGGAGAAAGGCCGCCTACCTCTTGATGCGTCACCAAGCCGTGGCGCATCGTCTGCCAGTTGCCAACAGCGTTTTCGAAGCTCGGGGAATTTACAGATTTTGATTGCGGATTATTAAAAAACGGCTGACTGGATGCAAAAAGTGACAACATATTGTTGATACACTCGATAATGGCTATACTCTAACTACATCAAATCAGGAATGATGAAATGGTCTGGACGACTACTTTAAGCCCCGTCCACACTACCACTCATCACCATCGGTACCTGGCGAGCATCACCGGCGAGCAGTGCCGTTGCCAGTTCATACTTAAAGGTTTTGCTTGGCGCTCAGTGTGCTTCCTGATTTCAAAGTGAGTCATGTCTTCTGCATATCGTGTACTCTCACTCGAGATTATAAAATACCCACAGGAGATTTAGAGAAACTGACCCAGCCATCATCTTCATGATACATTTCTGCATAACATAAGCAAAAAAAATATACATAAAATTTTTGTGTATTCTAAAATATATAGCAATAAGAAATACTGTAGTGTATTAACATTTTTCTCAATCTTTTGTCGTCAACTCGCTGCAATTCCTCGAGTATTGCTCTCATTGAATTTTTGATCACATATTCAAAATCAACAAACTTTTTGGTTCTGATAGTATAAGATACTTAACAATACAAAAATATCTGGATGGTGAAAATTGCCGATAACATGCAGCATGTGTTTGGGCGCTAATCAGACTGACCCGTGAGTGACGGGGATGCCCGCCCAGCATTGAACTTGCTGAATATTGGCGGGCAATGTCGACTGTTACATTTTGCTCGCCAGCATCCTGTCCACACTGCCACTTTAGAATGACAAACACGTACTCCATCAACGGGAAGCGCCGACGGTGATGAGTGGTAGTGTGTACGGGGCTTTACTCTATGGATGTGCGACATGGACACTAACTAGCGATTTAAGGGGATCGTACTCAGACGTACTCACGAGTATCGGTTTTTCGGTCATTTTTGGTTTTAGGAAAATGAGGGTTTTTTCTCTGCTAGAAAATCGTCTTTGAAAAATCGGTAATAAATTTATCTAAGGGAAGGAATGTCTAGCAATGCTACATATAGTAGATACCCGTGTTAGGATTATTTTGCAACAATAATTTTTTTAATCGCTGCATTACAAGTTTAATTATTCCAACTTTCATGTTAAAAGATACATTTCGAGATAATTGCACTTTTATGTTGCACACTACACCACCATACTACAGATAATAGAGAGGAATTTAAATGCGCGTATTTACTTGCATATATAATCCATTAGCCAGCCCTGGGAGGTCAGTAGTACAAGGTCAGGGGAAACACTCACCCTCGTCGCCCCCTTGCCAGACTGGGCAGTCGGACTCTTCGAACATTCAGGCTCCTGATCCCTGTTGTTAATGTATACGTATATGAATGTGTAACGCGAGAAAATTAGTTAATCCTGTGACTCACGATTGACGAAAAGTTTACATTGAGTGGTGAGAGTAAAGTAATACATATATAGCTAGTTATTAAATGCTCACAATTTTTCTTCACTCCTCAGTCCCTAATCATTTAGATATAGGTTTCCGGCAATATTTTATACCCGTGGTCGCTAGTGACGTCACGGCAAGAAGGCGAGGCAGGGAAAAAGTACAGGCGCTCTCTCTCTCTTGCCAACCCTTGTCGAGACAACATGCTCGGAGAGGGTCGTGTCTTACAACCCTTTTCGAAGGTAGGTGTGTGGCGGTGTACTTAAAGGATGTGTAGAGCATTGATTAGTTCATGATCTTAAATTACATGACTTGTAATTGGGGTTATGTGTATATCCAGGGTCTGATGCTGGGAACAGTGAGCTGAGCTGAGTGGGTGGTTGATCCCCTGAGTGACCCACTTGTATGCTGATGGCGATGGTTGTGTGTTGCTGAGCTGTGCGGAGTTGGTGACCCGCTGAGACACCAGTATATAGAGCTAGGGCCCTATAGTAGCTCCACTAGAGTCTTGGATAGATAGATATAGTACCTATAGTAATGCAAGAGTAGGAACCTTTTTTGTGTGTTAAACTCGGATGAGTAATTAGGCGTTTCGTTCAACTATATTCTGTGAAGTATAGTTTCTGTGGGAAACCATTAGCCATTTAGAGCTGGGATGTGATTACTGTTCGAGTATAAAGAAACCCTGTTAACGAGTCGTTTATTAAATCCCAGTTATCCTCATATATTCTCTAAATCTTTAATAAAAAATTCCCACTTATTGTGGGTGGTGGCAGCGTAATCGCCAGGTTTGTGGAGCCCTTCAAATTAACATCTAGCCATACGGGGGGGCGCTACAAGTTGGTGGCAGTTGGTTAGGGATCCATTTCAGGGTTCCCCTTACCCACGTGCTAACAGATAAAGACAGTAGTGATGGCCTGGCACATGCCGCGGCGGGGAAGTGACAGGGTGCTGCATGCAACACGCACGCCCAAGACCCGCAGTTGAACATGAAGGTGAAGTGGGAAGTGAAAGTAGTGTGGATGTGGGTGATGTGGGTAGCGTGTATGCAGTATGGAAGTAGATAAGGATGTGTGTGGATGTTGGGTGGATGTGAATGGATGATGAGGGTATTGTTGTTTTGTTAAAGGTATGCATGTGGATAATGATGTCGAGTGGATGTGGATGGATGATGAATGTGTGGATAGAGGGCTTATAATCCACACTAACACCTGTAAAAGGTACGGTAAGATTAGGTTGCCGTACCTTACGGTAAGGTTAAGGTTAGGTGAGGGCAACAAGTAGTATAACGTAATAACACTAAGGTAGGACAGGATAGATGGCTGTTGGAGCCAGCAGAAGTGGTAATAATGGAGAAGGAACTTGAACAGACAGAGAAGGCCAGTGAGGAGATACGTGAATGTTAATGACAGGTGGTAAGAAGTGTTAATCTCTAGTGCGAAAGAGATATTATGATGAAAGTCCCCTAGACGGACTTGTAAAGGTTAGAAAATTTTACTTTAGAGGGTGTAGCTACATAGATTACACTAAACACTAAACCCGCAAAGGATTTCGTTAGATCCGAGGATGTAGGGTGGGTTGGGGAGATACCGTACATATGGATGTAACGTACAAATGCTCCCTTGGCCATATTTATAGGTTTAGGATAGTCACCGTATAAATGTAGTAAGAGAAAAGGGGTTCGATCAGCTGAGCGGGAGAGATTTGGATGGTCGGCGCTTGGATAATTTTAGAGGTGAGTTTTGTTGTTTTTGGCATGTCCCATGTAATATTTGGCCTCCATTTCATGGTCTCTTGTGTTCATGAATATGCCAGCAGTGTGGGGGTAAGGTATTAAGTATCGAAATGTGTTCAGTTGTGATGTACCAAAGGGATATAAAGACGTTCCAGCCACACGAACGATCCGAAATGTTGGTTTACATGTGAATGGCGTCATGTGGACACTTCGTACAGTGTGGTTTTTAAATGTAGGTAACATCCACAGTGTAAACAAAAAATTTAAAATTCTGGTATGGGTTATGTGTTTTCAATAATGTCAAGTAGGATGCAGCAACATAATATTAGATAGTGACACCTATCACAGTAGTGATTTCATTCATCTGTTCATAATCCTTGTGGTGTTTTACCAGTATGTTTCCATGCTTCCATCCATGCTTGTCAAGATTGTGTAGCCTAATGAAACTAGGCTATAGGCCTATATCTACATTCTAAAGGTAATTCCAAACAGTGTTAAGTTCAATCAAATTAAAATATGCCAAATATTGCATTAAATCATCTGCATTTATTATAAATAATTATTAATTTATGTTTCCCTTCTGGAAGTGCTACAGAAGCACTTCCATGATTAAGTACATTATGTAGGGTAATGAAAGTATTAATAGGATTGCAAATATATATTAAAAAAAAAAAATCCAGGAACTTCAAAGTCAAAATTTATTTTCACTTTTTTTTACTTTCACTTTTTAATTGATTAAAATTGCTTGCACTATTATATTGCTAATATAAATTGATTTGATTTCATCACTAGGGTCCATTTCATGAAATGTGTTGCCCTAATTCAACTGTGCTTGATTTTTTTATTTTCAATTTTTTTTTTTACTTATCGATAAATATCTCTGTATGGAGCGTCCTCACCTATGGATGGTCCGTACGTTTTTAGTTTTTTTTTTCGGGCCTATTTTTCAGTTGCTTTTATCATGTTGCCAGAGTTGTGCCTTACACATAATGTAGTCCATATCTTATATTTTGTAATACATAATACAAAAATTCAGATTTCACTCAATTTTTTTTTTCCTGATTTAAAAAAAAAAAAGTGTACGGTACATCCCCAACCCACCCTACTTGGCTCTGAGCTTTGCTCGTTGTAGTGATTGACGCAGGAGTGTATGCCTCAATAAGGAGGTAAGCCTTATCCCAAGTTACGAAAGGGTATGGAGAAAATCTAGTCGTGATTTCTCCCTACGTGCTTATGCCTAGGTTTAGTGGGGTAAAGGAATAACCATAGGTGGGCGCGATAACGAACAAATGTATCACGATAACCGATAAATCTATAACGATAACCTTATCGGCGATAACCGATAATCGATAACTGGCGATAAATGTATCGCCCGATAAGGCAATAACCGATAAATCGATAAATCCAAAATTCCGATACAAGCGATAACGATATTGATATTTTAAATAAAAAATCTTAAATGCTATCAGTAAACTGTTAGAAAACCCTTAATTTACCTTTTGCACACTAATATCTTCTAAATTCAATGTTTATCCTGTCTCTTCACTAATGAAAAGTACTGTTTTTAAGTAAAATAACTACATTTGAAAGTTTAAACTACTAAAAATGTCTTTTGCACAGCCACAGTCTAGATCAGGTTCTGCAGCATGTTCCCCTTCATAAACATGAGCATGTTGAAGTTTTCATCAGACCGGAAGCTGCTCTTGGCCCTGTTGATGTCCTTGCCAAGGGAGAACAAGAGCGGAAGAAGCACGGGAACATATGGAAAAAAATCATCAAAGAACGCGTAAAACCGGGAGCGCGCAGGAGCAACACCTCCCCGTCCGACAGCTGGTGAGAGACTGAAGCTGAGCGAACGTTTTGAGAAGACATCAAGATGGTTAGCTGGGTTTAGACCGTTGTTCGGTTCCCAGCTCGGACCTACTTATTTCTGCCTCCAAGGCACGCGCAGCTCGCCCCTGTGCTAAACTGGAACCAAAAAATAAAATAATCGATTATCACTAGTTTGGAACCAAAAGTATCGGCGATACCGATGAATCGATAACGCGGGGGAAAAAAATATCAGATAACCGATAGCCCGATATCGCTATCGCAATAAATTATCGCGATAATTTATCGCGATAACGCCCACCTATGGGAATAACCATTACAGACTAGACTCTAGAGGGATGAGTCCAGTCGCAACTCTATATGGCTTCGGCCTAAGTAAGTAAGAGATGAAGTGAGAAGGTGGAGTAAAGTCATTACATTGATTATTATGTATCCCCAAACTGGTTAAATTTGCTCTTGGTGAGGGAGGTGAAGAAATTAAGAACGCAATACCACTTAATTATTGTTTTTGTAAAGTTAATTTGAGAATTGTAATGTCCAATTTAAGTCTTTTTTTTTGTGGGTGGATAGAAGACCCATATGTGAATTGAAAAGGAGAGGAGTCATGATATGTTGTTGTATATATGTTACTATTTTCTTGTTGTACTTAGCTAATATCTGGTAGGATGTGTGATGAAGGACTGTGGAACAAGATTTTTTTTTGGGGGGGGGGAAAGAAGCCATGTAACGCGAGAAAATGGGTTAATCCTATGACTCACGATTGACGAAAAGTTTACATTGAGCGGTGAGAGTAACGCCAAAGGTTTGTGACCCGCCTCCCGGGGTGGTTGCTTCCCCCAACACTACGTAGAGGAAAGGAGCTTGAGATTGAGCTTGAGTTGGGAGTCACCCAGCGGATACTGTCGGTGAAGCCATTAGTCCAGCTTTCTCCCACACACGTATTCTGTGTGTGGGAGAACGTACCTACGAACGATACTTGATCTTGATCTTGATATTACAGGTGGCCTATTCTTCATAGGCTAGGCCAAAGACTACTGTATATTGGACTTGCTACTCGTGACCTGCACCAACCCGCCCATGACCAGTGGAGGCCAGTTTTGCGATTCTTGACATTTTCGAACATCACTCCCATCTCCCTTCCTATGGTTTATCAGTATAAATGATATACCGTTATCTTAGTAAATGTTTGTTCTATAATATTATCAAATAAAAAACAGTAAAATACACTAAAGAAATGTCATTATGCGAGAGTGAAGAAATATGCATGAACTCAATATTCACTTAAACTCTTCGCTATTTAATATTTCGCGAGAAAACTTTTTAGAAGATAAACAATAGAAGCGGATTTTCATTAGTTTTCCATTGATATATTTCGTTTTCTGATAAATGAATTACCACCATGCATAAATTAGCGTTAACTAAAAATATAACATCATCAATCGGATCGGCAAGTAAAAAAGTCTTCCATGAATACAGTAGACTATGGTTTATCAGTATAAATGATACACTGTTATCTTCGTAAATGTTTTGTTTTATAATATTATCAAATAAAAAACTGAAATACACAAAAGAAATGCCATTATGAGACTGAAGAAATATGCATGAACTCAATATTCACTTAACTCTTCGCCATTTAGTATTTTGCATGAAAACATTTTACATGAAACATATCAATAAAAGCGAAATTTTATTAGCTTTCCATTGAAATATTTCGTTTTCTGATAAATGAATTAGAACCATGCATAAATTAGCGTTAACTAAAACAATTACATCATCAATCGGGTAATTTTCCCGATTGATGTGGTTATTTATTTAGTTAATGCTAATTTATGAATAGTACTAATTCATTTATCAGAAAACTAAATATATCATTGGAAAGCTAACAACATTCCGTTTCTATTGATATGTTTCAAGAAAAATGTTTTCTCGCAAAATATTAAATGGCGAAGAGTTTAAGTGAATGCATATTTCTTCACTCTATCATAATGGCATTTCTTTAGTGTATTTTACTGTTTTTTATTTGATAATATTATAGAACAAACATTTACTAAGATAACGGTATATCATTTATACTGATAAACCATAGGAAGGGAGATGGGAGTGATGTTCGAAAATGTCAATAATCGCAAAACTGGCCTCCACTGGAAATAGCCCAAACTGAGTAGCAAGTCCAGTATACAGTAGTCTTTGGCTAGGCCTTTGAACCGGTGTTGCATAAAATAAGTAACACCTCGAAATAAGTAGCACCTGACCTCACACCCCCGCCGATCTTTACTTATTTACCACAAAGTACTCCATTTTAAGTGATTAACAAGGACGTGTGTGGTACTGTGGTTGCTGGAGGTACTAGAAGAGACAGGAAAGTAGAGAGGAAGGCATTGGAGCTACCGTAGAGAAGGGAGGAAAGTATTAATGTAGGGATTAGTTAGTAAGAGCAAGGCATTGAGTGATCTAGCTCTGTAGCCCTACACGTCTTATGTCTATGTTATTGTGCTTTTATGTATGACAAGATAGGTGAAGGGATTATCTTGTTAAAAACTTCCATCTCTGTCTCTCTCGATTCGTCTTCTTGTGACCTTTGACGCTTAGTATCGCTTCATAGGTTCTCTTCAAACTTCGTCTCCTTTGTTAACAGATTTGTCAACTCTTCCCTTGTCTATTTCACCTGGGATACTAAAACATTTTCATTTGTTTTGGTCTGAATGAGTGAGGGCGTCAGCTGATGGTTGTGTGACAGTGTTATACGGCAATAACACTGTCACAATGCCTTCCTCTCTTCTCTCCTGTCTCCTCCAGTACCTCCAGCAACCACAGTACCACACACGTCATGGTTAATCACTTATAAAGGAGTATTTTGTGGTAAATAAGTAAGGAACGGCGGGGATGTCAGGTTTAAAGGTGCTACTTATTTCGAGGTGTTACCTATCTTATTTAATTATCCTTGATGAGGGCTGTAAATTCCACTTAAAATCTTTCTCTGCACCGTCGAGTGGCCTAAGAACACCCACACGCTGCCCATTAACTCTACCTTCGATTGCGAGGGCATCAGAGGACACGGGGTGGCATGAGCCTCTAATCACAGGCGTCACCATAGAAATTATGTCTGCGTCACCACGGGCGAGGGCTAACCATCACAGCCCTCAAGTGAACCTCCAGGGCCTACCATCCCACCCCTGGAGCTCACGGCCTAACGGCGCTGTAGGCACGCACACACCACACACACATACAACACCCCAAAAAAAAAAAAAAAAGTAAAAAAAAAAAAAAAAGTGTACGAAGCAGCGCGAAACTCGGGGATATAATGCGCGAAAGTCGGGATGGTGAGAATTTAGGACTCAGCGCGAAACTCGAGGATTGCGAAACTCGTATAGCGTGAAACTCGGGAGGGTACTGTATCTCCCTACTTATGAAGGCTCGTTGTGCACCACTGTCAAACATTCGGCCGCTTTTATGCATGGACTAGGGAGAGTCTAACGTGGAGCTTCCATGTTAGACTCAAGTGGTACCAATGCCAAGAACGCGTGTTTTAGACACCATCATCGAGAGCTAACATGGTTTTATGTTGATCCACGACTAAGACCACTCTGCGCTTGAGTTGGCAGCCTTGAAACAGGGAGATATTTTGTTGGGGGACGGAGAGCCCCGGAGGAGGCATTTGTCTCCGCGCTCTGCTACCGAGAACAACAAAACACACCATACCATATATTCACCTATTTTCTTCATTTATTCACATTTTTACCCGCATTTTCCCTGATCTTCATAGCTCTCCCCACTATTGGGAGTCAAGATTTTCATGGTCATGTTATAGTTATTATTTAGTTGCACAACTAATGAGGCCTTAAATCACTTAAAGGAACAAAAAAAACCACTATCAAATGGAAGAAAATTCCCCACCAAAAATAACAAACAGCAATAAAGGTAATATTTTCTTATTTCCTCCCGCCCCATCATCCCCCCAAGTTGCAATTTCTGCCAGTAACGGTCAAGTTAGGTTACTGCTACGCTAGATTACGGTCAGGTTATGTATACATAAACACAGGTAAAGCTTATTATATATATATATATATATATATATATATATATATATATATATATATATATATATATATATATATATATATATATATATAATATATATATATATTAAGTCGTAGAAAATAGGAACACTTGGCGACGCGAAGACTTGGAACTCTCGCCGTCGGGGACGAGAAATACGGTAGACGAGAGTATCATAAAGCAATAGATGTTGGGAGTGTGAATTAAAGGATGACGCCCTGTTAAATGGGAGGATAGTGTTGGAGTATGTGAGAGAGAGAGAGATCATGCATGAGTGAGAGGACAGTAGGATGTGAGAATGAGATGGATAGATGTGTGGAAATGGAGACGTCTGCCGTGGCCTCCCCGTGAGGGAGTTTTAAGGAACCACTGTTAGCATAGACCAGACTATATGACCAAAAAAAGAATAAATGTATCCTCTGTTCCCATTAATTTAATGGAAGTGCTGCTGTATAGTCGTAAAAGTGATGTACTTTAGTTGCTGATAGCCTGGACTCTGCGGGCGTGGAGAGGTAAACAAACCAGATTCATAGGGCGCCAAACGCAGTCTTCTAAAAAAAATTTCAGAAGCTTCATAATCTGTAGTAGATGCATGTATAATATTTATATTTTGCCAAACAGAATATTGGCAATACTGACCATTTGTCTTAGCATTTGCATTTGCATAGTATTCGTAAATATCATTAGACCTAAGTGTTGGACAGGGGTCTGGGTGTCTAACATTTCCAGTACTATTTTCGTTTGTTTTAGACCAACGTAAGACTAATCCCCCCCGGGAAAAGTTTAAAGAATGGAAATGCCTGTCTAAAGCCATGGTTAGTCTTAGGTTAGCCTAAGTCCATGTTTAAAGATTCGGCCGACTGTCTTTACAATGACTGAATTACCATTGTGGCTCACCTTCAATTCTGCATTAGGAACAGCTGCTGAACTACTCTTATTAGTGATTGCCATTTTGACTACTGTAGGGTCTGAGTTAATATCACTGTTAGGACAAAGAGCGATGTTATGAATAGATTGTTTACATTTCCTACAAGTTCTAAACTTTATAGGGCATGCATTGAAAGCATGTTTACCACGGAGAGAGGTTAAGCAATTACCAAGGCTCATTAACCTTTCAACTCTTGTGGAACAATCTGAATAGATGTTACATGTGGAGGGTGGATGATCCCCCTCACATAAGACACAATTAATTCTTCGTACTTCACTAGAATTAGCCCTGGATTTCGGGATTATATCTTTTATTTGAGTAGGTCTTAGTGGTTTACTGGTAGGATGAGTAGTTTGAATCTTATTTACAGGCTGTTTGATTTGCGTAACTTCAACAGGCGCGGGATAACTACCTACTAACGAGGGATCTTTAAAGTCTAAGGGTGGCTGATATTGCTGATTACCCTTACTTAGGTGTAACAATCTTGATCTCTCTGTGGGGTTCCTGCTCAATACCTTGCAAATGTTTGCATTCCTTCAATAATCGCTCTTCTATTTGTTTGACCGTGAAGTAATGACTATTGTACCTCTGATTTAAACGATCACGCATCCTGGTTGGTAATTTCCTCCATATCATAGTACTAACCATCCAGTCTGACTCAATCAATGATTTATGAGCTTCAATTGCTCTTAGGGTGCAGTTTAAAGTTACTCTGACTCTTCCAATTCCTTTAAATTATGATTAGGACTTGGTAGATCCATAAACTTGCAAAATAGGTTCTTAATAACTAAGTCTTTATTCTCAACATTCTCCTTGAGAATCTTGAGCGCCACAATTATAATTGGCATTTTCAACTGTTAATTCCTTTACCAGCAAATATGCTTTACCTCTCAACTGACCAAACAAATACGTTAATGTATGCACCCCTGTTAAGTTAGCTCTATCATCAATAAATTTACTAAATTTATCCCAGAAGGAGAACCAATTTTCTCCTGAGAACTGGGGTAATGACAAGTCTGGTAATTTAATTTGGGGTAAAGAAGCTTTAGCTGTTGATGGAATATGAGCACACTCCAGTAATCCCTCATTTCAATTATCTTATAAAGATATCTTTGACACTCGTGTTCATAATTGGTTACGCATTGGTGAATTAATTCTGTATTCCCAGCTTCTGTTAATTGAACTTCATATAGGAAGTAAGCCTCCTCATATTTATCCCATTGCTCATTTAACAATGGTAGACCTGTCTTGAAATTAATATAATCAATAGGTATTGCCTTAATCGCATCCTCACACATATTATATATTCGTGAGAGCATTGCTAATTTAGCCGATATTGAATGCTTGGCAAATTCCGCCATGATTTAGTTAATAACTAAGTCAAATAAAATATTATATGCAAGATTACGTCACTAAAATAAGTGTTAGTTGATAATTAATTATTATATCTTAAGTTGGTTGGTCTGTCAAGATGGCCTATGGCCTATGACCAACCACCACTTAACTAGTACCACTAACCAGTGCTATGTAACCTCTGATGTTATCTACTACATGGCGTATGGTAGTTATATGGCTGTTGAATCGTTCCCGACGCCAAGAAACACCTCGCCTCCGCTTTCATAACCAACTGTTGTGGTAGGCTCATTACTACGCCTCACAATCGACCACCTCGAGTCACATGAACTTCAATATTCCTCACTCGGGGTACCACTTTGTGGAGATTTTATGTCACAAACACACATTTATTTGAGATCGCTTACTTTCGGAAAACCTATTTCTATCTCATCCCGACAACATACCCCAGCCAGAACTAACTAAGATACTTATCGGGGTATAGGAGGGTTGAATTGGGTTGAAGGAACATCAATACTGCAATATGTTGTTATTCGAAGTGGTCGCGCGTGATCAGGGCCGGAGGTGAAGGACGGAGGCAGTGTGTTGATGTTATCAAGGCATCGAGAGGGTTATCACACCCATTTAATTCACGACGCGGTGAGATGTTATCACTGTGTTGATTTTAACACGTCCTATTGTTTAACACTGTGTCTACAAAAGTTTATGTAAAACTTCTCGATTTAATCAGAGAAGATTACAGAGAAATGTTATTCCCGTGGGTTCTGGTAATGTACTTTGATTCTCGATATAATCAGAGAAGCACCAAAAGGTGTAACTCCCGTGAGGGTCTGGAATGTACTTTAATTTAGTAAAAGATGTTACTAAGGGGAGGGTCTGGAGTGAACTGACTCCCTCTCTACCGCGAGCCAGTGTAGCCACGAAAATATCATGCGTGTCAAATCCCCGGTGGCGGGAATCTAAACGGTGGCCAATGAGCAGCCGTTTCAAATTAAGGTGCTAATATAAGGTGCAAATGCTTAATACCACTGGGAATGTTCATTTATAATAAATACCCCAGTACTTATCATTTACTTAAATTACCTTAATTAATATCCATTACCATTATAATATATATATATATATATATATATATATATATATATATATATATATATATATATATATTATATTATAAAATATATATATATATATATATATATATATTACATATATATATATATATATACATTCCTACGCTCCCCCTATGAGCGGACAATACCTCCCTCAAAAGGGGGGGAAACAAAACCACCACTCTACCAATTGAGAAGGTGTTTAGTGGATAATTTCTACATACACGATAAATGTGTAGAGAAGCTGTGTGCGCCAAGGAGAGGCTGCATCCGCTTGGCGGCGCCACCGGTTCAAAATCCAAAATGGTGCGGCCCGAGTGACACCTCTCAGTGAAGCTCTCTGGTGTGATGCAGTTTGTTCGCCTCATGGGCCGTCATCAGCAAGTTTCGCGCCACGGCTGGAATGGGGCTGTTGTTTTCCTGTGCTGTTTACATAAGTCATGTTTTTAGGGAAATAAGGTGTGGAAATTAATAATTTTTTGTGATTTAGGTATTTTGCATTAACATTCAACATAATTATGCAAAGAAAAAATGGGTCTGGACGATTACTTTAAGTTGGACGAGACTAAGTGGACAGGTGGGCGGACGAGATCATGCCCACGTGTGAGTATAGATCAGTTTTTCTGATTTTGAAGTCTTTGATACCTATATGAGAGAATGTGGCTGAGAACATGATGATGGTATACAGACAGCAGAACAGACACTGCAGGTACGAATGCCCCATTTGATTACCAGACACCTTACTTTGAGGCAGGAAAACTTCAACTTATATTTCCAAGACTGCTTGGTATGGGAAAGGAGCCTGCATGGGGACTCGCGCGTGGTAATCCCCGGGAGTGGCGTCATAGGTGGGCGAGGCGACGCGCCCACCGGCGTATGCCCCCAATGATTGATTGATTAACCTCCAACATGTTGGTATTAATCCATTTTCATATGATGAAACTGATTATTCTGATGCCCTATTGGAGCTTCGAGTGGATTATTCTCACAAAGGAACTTTCAAAACATTTGGCCATCCCATGCATTTCTGGGTTACCCTGTTTGATACTCAAGAATACAAGGAGTTAGCTGAGCAGGCAACACCATGTTCGTGCAGATGGCAACATAATATGTGTGTGAGCAAGGTTTCTCTCGCTTAGTTTTAATCAAGGCAAAGAAAAGGAATGCCATTCCGAATTGGGATCTTATCCTGTGGGTTGTACTTGAAAATCATCTCATGCCTCGATTAAAGCTGACAGCAGACAAATTGCAACAGCAGCCAGGCCACTGATTTTATTTCTTGAAGGTAGAGGCTTTGTTTTGGATTACCAAATATAACGCATATTATGTGCAATTTTACTTTAGTTTCATGAAGAAAAATGCATTTGCTCTGGAATTCCTAAGCTATGATAAATTTTTTCTTGAATATTTATAGTTTTAGACTGCATGTGTTACATACATACATTAGATTATGTAAACTGTAAATAAAAAAATAGTGAAACTGCTTTTTCCTGCCTATACATTTGTAGAGTGATATAGTCTATATATGCGGCGCTTATTTCAGAAAGTCAATAAGCGCCATCAATTAAAAACTAAGAAAATGGATCCAAATGTTTCAATGTTCAAAATGTCATATCTTTTGAACCTAGCATACAAAATGATGAATTCATCATTTTGTATGCTTGGTTCAAAAGAAATGACATTTTGAACATTGAAACATTTTGAAGCCATTTTCTTAAGTTTTTTATTGATAGCGCTTATCGACTTTCTGAAATAAGCGCCTCATACGATATAGTATATTTATAATGTCAAGAGCCGTGAGATTTTAGAGATAGAAAAAAAAATAGAGGTGGACAGCTGTTACCAAATCACCACTAGGGGTGGACGACATCAAACAAGGTTGAAGATCTCTGGTTCAGACCATTAGCCACTTGACCTCACTGCTGTCACACACGGGTTGTTTATCATTGTTGTCTGGCTCTATAACAATACCAAGGCACTCACACCAAAAGATGATGATGAGAGATTAATTGAAAGACTCACACTGCGTCAAGACATGTTGCTTCTATAAACTCAGATTGATGAGAAATGATCATGATAATGTGTACACACATTTATTGAAAGTCACACCTGCACTACCAACCCAACAACTGCTGGGGCCATTACTCACTCCCTCACAGAACACAAGGGTAGGGTGGCTCAAAAAAACGCTTTTCGTGAAATGTCACCCTCCCCTGGTTTTATTGTGTGCGTATTGGTGTATATATCACCCTGATTTTCTTTCAGAATTATTTTGACCTATTTTGAGGTCATTTCACGATTTTCTTAAAAAATCAGAAAAATCACGTTTTTTGGACCTGGTGCACATATAGGTGAGCAGATTTTATTGAAATTCAGGATTTAAGCACGTTACAATGCAAGTTTTCTGCCCATAGATGGTTTGTATGGGTTTATTGCATGTCCTATCAATCATTTTAGTGGCAAAAACATATTTTTTACACCAAAAAAAAAAAAAAAATATTCCAAAAACACTGAAAATCTACATACAATCAATCATGCTTCAAACAATCACATAGTATTACAGTCCTGGTTATAATACAAAACCGATGTTCATTCTACAATCTACATTTAGATAATGTCATTCAAGTCTGCCTTGCGGAGGTGAGAGGCGGCAGCGGTGGTCGGAATCGACCACCGCTGCCGCCTCTCTCAAAAAAAAAAAAAAAATTTGTTTTTTTTGTGTAAAAAATGTTTTTGCCACTAAAATGATTGATAGGACATGCAATAAACCCATACAAACCATCTATGGGCAGAAAACTTGCATTGTAACGTGCTTAAATCCTGAATTTCAATAAAATCTGCTCACCTATATGTGCACCAGGTCCAAAAAACGTGATTTTTCTGATTTTTTAAGAAAATCGTGAAATGACCTCAAAATAGGTCAAAAAATTATGAAAGAAAATCAGGGTGATATATACACCAATACGCACAAAATAAAACCAGGGGAGGGTGACATTTCACGAAAAGCGTTTTTTTGAGCCACCCTACACAAGGGCACGGCTGCCACCACACATGTAGCCCACTGCCCACCACCCATTGCCACACAGGACACACTCCCACAGGCACGGGTACAACTACACTTGCCCACACAACACACCACCTCAAAAGTGGATCTTCACGTGCCTGGCAATATCACTCTTTGTATAAAAACACTTGCTACAAACATCACACTTGAATTTCTTATAGCCAGTGTGTCTCAAGGTGTGTTCATTGAGTTTATAACTGGCAGCAAATTTTTTCCCACACTCAAGACATTCATAATTTTTAACACTGTGCGTCAGGGTGTGTTTGGTGAGGAATGACTTTCTGGTAAATTTTTTCCCACACTCAAGGCATTCATAATTCTTAACACCACTGTGCGTCAGGGTGTGTGTGGTGAGGTCTGACTTTCTAGTAAATCTTTTCCTACACTCAAGACATTCATAATGTTTAACACTACTGTGTGTCAGGGTGTGTGTGGTGAGGTGAGCCCTTAGAGTAAATCTTTTCCCACACTCAAGGCATTCAAAATTCTTAACACCACTGTGCGTCATGGTGTGTGAGGTGAGGTCTGACTTTCTAGTACATTTTTTCCCACACTCAAGGCACTCATAATTCTTAACACCACTGTGTGTCAGGGTGTGTGAGGTGAGGTGACACTTTCGAGTGAATCTTTTCCCGCACTCAAGGCATTCATAATTTTTAACACCACTGTGTGTCAGGGTGTGTGTGGTGAGGTGAGCCTTGCTAGTAAAACTTTTTCCACACTCTACGCATTCATAATTCTTGACACCACTGTGTGTCAGGGTGTGTGTGGTGAGGTGAGTCTTTCTAGTAAAACTTTTCCCACACTCTGGACATTCATAATTCTTAAACACCACTGTGTGTCAAGGAATGTCTTCAAGTTTACTCTTGTACTTGAATGTTTT
This sequence comes from Chionoecetes opilio, assembly GCA_016584305.1. NCBI lineage: Eukaryota > Metazoa > Arthropoda > Malacostraca > Decapoda > Majidae > Chionoecetes > Chionoecetes opilio. Next base: position 57,917 of record JACEEZ010009171.1, on the reverse strand, counting down.
GTCACACTGCTGGCACTTCAGCTCGCTGTCTGCCTTGTGGCCTGAGCTGCCTGCCTCCAGGTGATTCTTGCCATCACACCTGTGCCTCCCCACATCTGAGGCAGACTGGTCCTGCTGCTCCCGGCCACTCATGCTGCTGCTCGGCCCCACAGCTTCCACCGCAGCAATACTCTCGCCAGCACACGCGATGGCCGGTCCTGCGGGAGCCCTTGGGGATGCCAAAGCGAGCCGGGTCAGGGTCGGGCGGAGCAGCCAGCTTGGACTGTGACCTCAGCACCTGCAACAGTGGTGACAGTTAGGACACAGAGAGCCACACGCTGCCCTGACACTCTGCTCCTGCCTGCAGGGCCCAAACCCTGCTTCCTGCCTCATTCACACCACACTTGGCAAGGCCTCCTCTCCCTCCTCTTCACCGCTTAGGGAAATACCAGCATGTCTGTCTGTCTGTCTAGTCTTTGCATATACTGTATATCCCCTCAGACACCACAACAAGCAAACATGTTCACTCCCACTCTTCCCACCTAAGTTTTTCTGGTGCCCATCTGTGAATCCTGGCGTCGTGTCTTTAGTCAGTAAGACAAGTAAGGCAAGTTATGGAGCCACACAAGCGTAAATACTCTGTTACATTAATGAAACCAAATCATTATACTCCACAGGTGGTGAAGACTGACTTTAAGGATATCTTACGTTACCTGATGAATAAGGAAGTTACCTGGGAAACTGCTGCTTGAATAAAGAGGGACAAAGGCAAAAATAGTGTTGGAGTGAGCAGAAACCCACCATGTGGAAGAGCTCATTACCAAACCAAGGCAAGGCAAAAACATCCTGGAGCTGCTGTTCACTGCTATGGCTGATCTAATACACCACCCCCAAGCCCTGAACACCAGCCTGTCACACCCTAAGCCCGTAGAAATACCCTAATAAAGGACCCTCAAGCCCTGACCACCAGCCTGTACCACCCTAAGCCCGTAGAAATACCCTAATACACCACCCCCAATCCCTGAACCCTGATCCCTGAATCCCTGCCTGCCACACCCTAAGCCCGTAGAAATACCCTAATAAAGGACCCTCAAGCCCTGACCACCAGCCTGCCACACCCTAAGCCCGTAGAAATACCCTAATAAAGGACCCTCAAGCCCTGAACACCAGCCTGCCACACCCTAAGCCCGTAGAAATACCCTAATAAAGGACCCTCAAGCCCTGACCACCAGCCTGTCACACCCTAAGTCCGTAGAAATACCCTAATACAGGACCCCCAAGCCCTGAACACCAGCCTGTCAAACCCTAAAGCGGCTATAACCACCGTTTTGTCTGACTGTTTCGTCGAACTTGCCATTTGGCCGGACTGTTTGGGCGAACCTCGAGGGTCATTTCGTCCAACATGTTGGCTGAAATGGTTTTGTAAAATTGTACAAAATGTTGCTCATTTCAACTGTAGTGTCAAAATAAGTCTATACTTTTTCTGTAAATTATAAATACGTAGTGTTAGCAATTATTAAGCATTGAAATGTACACCATCATATAATATTCATTACAGGAAAATGAATACAGATCAGTCTATATTATACATGTGATATATTTTCAGAAATATAAAGCTGATGTGATATTAGTTTACATTTAGTGGTAAAAATGGACAAGAACTGCGCGGTCATTTTCTGAGACACTGAGTACATTTTCCTGGCCAGAAATTGGTGCATTTTCAGATGGAGATATTGTTCTTTTCCGAAAAAATGTTAGTTTTTTTCCCACCTCCTAGGGTCACCGTTTTCATTGATAACAATGCATCTCCTCAGAAAAAGCTCAAAAACTTGGCCAGAAAATAATATCCAGTGTCTCAGAAACAACGGAAGTGACAGAATTATACGAAAACAAGTGTGTCCCGCCCAGCATTCGCCCGGCTGCCCGCCAGCTGCCGAGTGGTCCACTCTGCCCTGCCCTGCCGGGAGGATTATGAGTTTTTTATTACCCTAACCTTCTAACGGGAGGGGCTCCGCCCCACTCGAAACACCGACGAGAATATTAACAAAACCGAACCTTGTCCTAACCTCATAGAGGGTGGGGGGGTCCTGGGCGGTGAGGGTATCTGTATGCAGTATTAGACAACTCCATAATTTCTTCAATATGTATATTATGTAGTTTTAAAGGTTACACAGAAGTGGATTAATACTGCACAGTATACTTAGCAAAAAATAATGAAAAGAATGTCAAGTGGTAACAGCGGTAATGACCGTGCAGTTCTCGTTCATTATAACCCATTTAGCCCACATGAATGCGTCTTCATCTGTCCTGTTCTCTTCTAACAATCATATCCCTGTTCTTCACCAGTAGCTACGTATGCCCCTAAAGTTAAAACATTAACAACAAATTTCCGCGACTCCCACGTACTGTCAACGCTTCATCTTTGTGTTATGGTTGGGTGAAGCGGTTGGTTGGCCCAAACGTGTGCTATATGTGTTGTCAGTGTTCGACGAACAGGTCCAACCAAATGCCAGTTTGGTTCGACGAACCAGTCCGGCGAAACGCCACGTGTGATATCCGCTTTAGCCCGTAGAAATAACGTAATACAGGGAGGTCCCGAAGATACGAGCAGTTAGGTTCCACCTGGCATACTCGTAAAGCGAAATCTCGTATAACGAAACACATAACTAATGGTAAAATATAGGTTTGGTTCCAGGACCATCAATTTAAAGAAAAAAAAAAAAAAAACGTGTTTTTCAAGCTAAAATAAACTATAACAAACGCAACAAACACACAGCGTCTATATTACCCACACTGTACTACCTATTCTGTAGAAAAAAGCATTCTGAAAGAGAAAATAGCACACAAAATAACATAACTGCACATTAATTAAACATAAAACATGCATAACAAGCAAAAAAGACGTTGTACTGTAGGGGACGCCGCGTGATACAAAAGAGGGTAGTGTAGAGGTCCTAAGATTGGGGCAGCACACCTGGCTAATTACCCCTAAGGATCAGGCCGCGCCATATGCTTAATTACCCTTCAGGTCATTGATTGCGGTCCCAAGGTTGGAGCCACACACCTGACTAATTACCACTAAGGATCAGGCCGCGCCATATGCTTAATTACCCTTCACGTCACTGACTGCAGTCCCAAGGTTGGAGCCGCACACCTGGCTAATTACCACGAAATGTCAGGCCGCGCCATATGCTTAATTACCCTTCAGGTCACGGCTTGCTAGGGGTGACCTGACTGGGGTCAACCAAATCCCCCTTTGTCCAGACTGGGAGTGGTAGGGCGAGTATTTTGAACTTGATAATTTTACTCACCCCAGTTTGAATGTCGTAGCATTGGATTTTCGATCTCGTATATTGAAAATAGATCCTAATTTACACATTTTGTATCATCGGATTATCGTATACCGAATGCTTGTATAACGGGACCTCCCTGTACAGGACCCCAAGCCTGAACACCATCCTGTCACACCCTAAGCCCATAGAAATACCCTCGACCCTCGATTTTCAGAACTTCTATTGACGGATTTCGGATTTCCCGGTCATTGTCTGCCCCTGGACATATTTGGCATGGGCCGGGACATATATCCGGAATAGTCCCGGACATTAAATAAGGTATGGCATTCAAATTTCATGCGCGGCGAGGTTCCCGGCCGCTAGTTTGAAGATGCTGCCACTAGGGATTAGGGCGGGCGGACACAGCGGCTATGGGTGAGTAATGCCTGAGTATTATCACCACAATGCCTCCCTTTCCCTCTGCCGCTCTCCGCGGTCAAACGCATCATCTCCCAGGTCTGACGCTCACCTAGAATAACATGCTCGGCGATGCCCTCCGCATCACCTCCATGGGTCAATACTGCAGTGACTCTTTCCCCCACCCGTGGATAAGGAAAAAGTCCCGCGTCCTCGATGTCACCCTCACTTGCATCCGCCTGGGCCACATAAAACTCACGACTCACCTGCACTACCTCTGTCTGTCCCCTGATCCCCACTGACCCTGGTGCAGGAATGTTCCGGAGACCTTTGAATGCTTTCTGCTGCAGTGTCCGCGCTTCCACTCCCACCGTGTAGTGCTACGCTCTCAACTCCTCGCCCTGAACGTCACCACGTTTGACCTGCCCACCCTGCTGGCAGTGGCGGGCGTCTGCCCCTCCTGGCAACACGCCGTCATCCGCCTCACCTGTGCCTTCCTGAAGAAGACAGGTCAACTACCGTGCCTGTGATAGCATCACCGGGGCTCATAGTGCTCCCCAAGGGATCCTCGCAGCCCTAAAACAACAACAACAACAACAACAATGCCTCCCGTAGTGCCGCCCAAGGACCCAAAACATACTAGAACTACCAGTACACCTAAGATAAAGTCTATGAATGGCTACACCTACCGGACTTTCGCGGTTCCCGGACAAGGCTAGACCCCTAATAGTCCGGAAAATGGAGGGTCGAGTGTAATCTAATACAGTACCTTCAAGCCCTGAACACCATCCTGCACCACCACGCCCGTAGAAATAAGTGCTGCGAGGTGTCTCACAGGCGTGGCAGCGGTAAATATTCTGCAGGAGTTGGCGGCGCCAACCACCCAGGCAATTGCACATCATCATATTAGTATTTTCATCCTAAATAACTAAAAAAAAACTAACCCTAAATGGTAAACCTAACATAACCTAAACCAAACTTTAACATAACCTAAGGTAAATTTCTAGCATTTGTCCATACTCTCCCCCTTCCCCCCAATAAGCTTTGGGACCTGTGGGAATGCCATGTTTTCTGGTGGGAAAAAATAATGCGTCGGAAACATGTATTTCTTGAGATTTTACATAATAAAATTAATTTTAACCTAACCTCTTAGCGGTCCGCCCCCCTCGATCGGTAATCTAATCTAACTTAACCAAATTTAACCTAACCTAGCGGTATGGGGGGGGGGGCTTCGACCCCCCGACAATCTAACCTACCCTACTTTAACCAAACCTCCTAACAGGGGGGATGGGCCTCCGTCCCCTTCGACCCCCTGGTAACCTAACAAAATGTTACCTTACCTCTTAGCGGGGAGATTGGTGGGTTCTCGACACTCCGGTCATCATTCTGTTTGTGAGGATAGTCAGGTTCACACGTCTCTGGACTTCAAATCAAATCCATTTTCCCTAGATCTATGGAATTTTTACAACACCCTTAACTCAAAAACGATGTGGTTGTGACACATTTTGTACCCCAGCCAAATATCTCAAATTGCCCCAGGTCCCCAAGCTTGTTTTGGGGGAGAAGGGGAGTATGGGCAAACACTAAAATAATACCTAACCTAAATCTAACCTAACAAAGCCTAAACTTAACTTAACCTAGCAATTATTATATAAAAATAAGTGCTATATGGTTCAGATTCGTTTTATCGCCCCTGCCATATCTCGCTTACTACCTTATGAAGGACTAATCTTTTGTCATACACATCTTCTACTAACCTTCAAACCTTTTGGCAAGCTGTTACTTTGGTCAAAATCACGGACAAAAATTATCTGATAGGAGTAAATAAGGTGCTACTTCGCCATTGTCATCAGCACAGTCAGAGAACGTAGGCCCAGCCCTCCCTCATGTACAGCAGCCAGGCTAGGTTAGGTTTAGTTTAGTTTAAACTAGGGCTAAACTAAACCTAACCTTACCCTTAACATAATCTAACCTACCCTGGCTGCTGTCCGCGAGGGAGGGCTGGGAGAAGCGCTCGTCCAGCGGTCTAGACTACACTGATGGCGACGGCGGAGCAGCTCCTTATTTATTCTTAGTAGATCATTTTGGTCCGTGATTTCAACCAAAGAAACAGCTTGTCAAGAGGTTTGAAGGTTAGTAGAGGTGTATGACAAAAGTTTAGTCCTTCATAAGGTAGTAAGCGAGATAAAGCAGGGCGATAAAACTAATCTTAACCTGCTACATTTTTGGTTTCCGCAAGTGATTTAACTACTGCACCATATACTGAGCCAAAAATAATAGGAAAAGTAAGCTGTAAGGCCTGTGGGAGTAAGTGCAGTTTAAACCGATACATGATGGGACTGATGATGTGTTTTAAGTATCCTGAACATTTCGTTCTCATCATAAGGAGTATTTCTAACCCCTACCTACAACAGCCGGCGGAAATGAAAAATAACACAGGGGGGTCTGAACCCTCCTCAGGTGAGGTTAGGTTACGTAATCAATGCCCAGGTTAGGTTAGTTAACTAACAGTGGCGCTGGGGGGCGCAGCCTCCGCAGTTAGGGTCCCTAACCTGACCTAACCTAACCTAATGTGTCGCATCTCGCTGGACTTAGTTTTTCTCAAGAACCTGAAATTTAATATCGGCCATGTAGGCAAAGTAAGGATCGGCACTCATTAAAATCTAAACAGATGTGTTAAGGACAGTAAGTATAATATGTAGAGCCAACATTTGGGTCAGCTTAGCGTGGAGCCCTTGTTCTTAAAGTAGTCGTCCAGACCATTTCATCATTCCTGATTTAATGCAGTCAAATCATAGCCATTGACGAGTATATCAACAATACGTCGTCACTTTTTGTATCCAGTCAGCCGTTTTTAAATAATCCGCAATCAAAATCTGCAAATTCCCCGAGTTCTCATAACGCACTCAAGATTTGCAGACGCTCAGGCTCAGGCTCCGTGACGTACCATCAGGGAGGCTCATCTTCCCGCGCTGATCAGAGGCACGTAAACACAGAGATAAATATAATAGTACTTGAAGATATTTGGGTGTTTCTGATAGATTTTTTTTGCTATATGCCACATGCATGCATCCTTTATGGGTGCAGCATGCTTCCTTCCCACACACACGCCTGCACACCGACACCCTTCCCACACACACGCCTGCACACCGACATCCTTTCCACACTCACGCCTCCGTCCCACACACACGCCTTCACACCGACACCCTTCCCACACTCACGCCTGCACACCGACACCCTTCCCACACACGCCTCCTTCCCCCACACACGCCTGCACACACGCTTCCTTCCTACACACACGCCTGCACACCGACACCCTTCCCACACACACGCCTGGGAAATACTTTGGAACTCATCCTTCCGGCTTTGACTGAAATGAACTACCGCACTGTATTGTATGCTTATTATACTTCACATCTGTAAAGGTTCCAGCGTGCGCTCAGCCTTTGGTTAACCCACACGACCGCTATGAAATATGAGGTGCCTCAAAAATTCTAAGTCCAGTTGGGTTTAGGTTAGGTATACTTTGTGGTTAAGGTTAGGTTAGGTTAGGTATACTTGTGGTTAGGTTAGGTTAGGTTAGTATATTTTGTGGTTAAGGTTAGGTTAGGTTAGGTAAAACTTTGTGGTTAAGGTTAGGTTGGTTGGGTAACTTTGTGGTTAAGGTTAGGTTAGGTATACTTTGTGGTTAAGGTTGGTTGGGTTTAGGTATACTTTGTGGTTAAGGTTAGGTTAGGTTGGGTATACTTTGTGGTTAAGGTTAGGTTAGGCTGGGTTTTGGGTTTATACTTTGTGGTTAAGGTTGGGTTTTAGGCTAGGATACTTTGTGGTTAAGGTTAGGTTAGGTTAGGTATACTTTGTGGTTAAGGTTAGTTAGGTTAGGTATACTTTGTGGTTTAGGTTAGGTTAGGTATACTTTTGTGGTTAAGGTTTAGGTTAGGTTAGGTATACTTTGTGGTTAAGGTTAGGTTAGGTTATACTTTGTGGTTAAGGTTGGTTAGGTTAGGTTGGGTTTAGGATACTTTGTGGTTAAGGTTGGGTTAGGTATACTTTGTGGTTAAGGTTAGGCTAGTTGGGTTTAGGTATACTTTGTGGTTAAGGTTAGGTTGGGTATACTTTGTGGTTAAGGTTAGGTTAGGTTAGGTATACTTTGTGGTTAAGTTGGGTTAGTTTAGGTATACTTTGTGGTTAAGGTTAGGTTAGGTATACTTGTGGTTAAGGTTAGGTTGGGTTTAGGTTTAGGTTAGGTATACTTTGTGGTTAAGGTTAGGTTTAGGTTAGATTTTACTTTAAGTGACTTTGATGATTTTTTTGGGGAGCCATAAATCACTTATATTTGCTTCCCCCCAAAAACCCCGTATTCCCGCCAGTTCCCCCCAGGCTTGTTGGCTATAGGGGGAAGAAAAAAAAGATAGGGGTGAAGGACTTCTTCCAAAGTTTTACCCACGCCTGCACACACACGCCCCTTCCACACCAACGCTTGCATACACGCCTCCTTCCCACACACACGCCGCACACACGCCTCCTTCCCACACACACGCCTGCAGACACGCTTCCTTCCACACACCCCGCCTGCACACCGACACCCTTTTCCCCCACAGACGCCTGCACACACGCCTCCTTCCTGCACACACGCCTCCTTCCCACACACACGCTTCCTTCCCACACACACCCCCTGCACACCCACACCCTTCCCACACACACGCCTGCACACACGTGTCTGCACACCGACACCCTTCTTTCACACACACCTGCAACACACGCCCCCCACTCACGTTGTGCGTTGTGTGTGTATGTGTGTGGGGTGCAGGAAGGGTGTTGGTGCGCAGGCGTGTGTGCAGGCGTTGGGGTTGGGAAGAGTGTCGGTCACAGCGACAGATTCACGTCTGACACCGAAGTACAATCAGTCTTCATAAAAATTTGCCGACAGGTGTCAGACAGAGTGTCTGCGGGCGTCCCCATTCTGACGTCATCAATAACAGTCGTAGCCCTGATGGAGGGAAGATTTTTTTTTTTCGGGGCGCTTTTTACAAAAGTCGTTTTTTTTTACGGAAATAAGGCCTGGAAATCAATTATTTTTGGTGGATTAGGTGTTTTGAATGTACAGTCAACATAATTAGACAAAAAAAAAAAAGGGGCCTGGACGACTACTTTAAGATTTTCCTAGGTTAGATTTGGTTAAGTTAGGTAAATTTTGGTTAGGCAAATTTTTCTAGACATAAGGCAATTACCCTAGGTCTAGGGAATTTTACCCCCCCTACACAACTCTTAAATTACGTGTTTCCGACAAATAATTTGTTCCCCACCCGAAAACCCCGCATTCCCACAGGTCCCCAAGCTTGTTTGGGGGAAGTAGAAGAGTATGGGCAAACATTAGAATTTTACCAAATTCCCTAGATCTAGGGTAATTTCCTTATATCTAGAGAAATTTGCCTGACCAAAATTAACCTAACCTAGCGTGGGGCTTGACCCACCGATAACCTAACCTAACCTAACTTAACCTCCTAGCGGGGGTTGGGGGGTTTTCGACACTTCGGTCATCATTTTGTGAGGATCGTCAGGTTCACACGTGTCTGGACTTAAAAGAAATCCAATGAATTTTCCCTAGATCTAGGGAATTTTTTTAACCTTCCTGACTCAAAAACTGTGGTTGCGACGCATATTTTGTACCCCAGTCAAATATCCCGCATTCCCCCAGATCTCCAAGCTTGTTTTGTGGGAGAGGGGGAGTATGGGCAAACACTAGAATAATACCAAAGGAAGTTCGGTGTTCATTTGGAAATTTACCGCAGTTAGTTCAAGTGGGGGTAAATTTTTACGATAGGACTAAATTTCCCTACACAATAGGGAGCATGATTTTTGTTTACCTTATTGTATTCTAAGAGACATTTTCTCCTTGAGCTTTCCGTCGCAAATCAATAGTTTCAGAGATATGAAAATTTTAGGTGGGAGGAAGATGAAGTCTCCTTGTTTACAAAATGCCCCCCTCTTCCTCTTCTTGTGACCTGCATTGTTTTTGTTTCGGAGGCGCACCCGTGGCTACCTTACCTTACCTAACCTAACCTAACCTTACCTAACCTTTAACCTCCTAACTGGGTCCAATAATAAAAGTTTAATAAAATCCCCAAACAAAAGCGATGCAGGTCACAAGAAGAGGAAGAGGGAGAAATTTTCTCCGTATTCCTCCTCCCACCTAAAATGTTCTATATCTCCGAAACTATTGATTTGCGACGGAAAGCTCAAGGAGAAAATGTCTCTTAGAATACAATGAGGTAAACAAAAACCATGCTCCTAATTGTGTAGGGAAGTTTGGTCCTGTCGTAAAATAATACCCAGTTGAGTATTTGGTCAATAGGGTGTATTGGTTGAAACTGCATATTTACCGGCCTTTGGAGCCACTGCGCAATATTAACCGTGGCGGCTTACCAGACTTCTTCAGGAGGGAGCAGGCGAGGCTATTCCACCCTATTGGCCCTGGTGTACTAAGGGCGGGCAGGAAGACACAAGGGAGGCGGAGCACAGCTTTTGTTGAGTTTGATGGAGCCGTGCAGGCTGTGGTGCCACAGACTAGTGCCCCGAAGGTGCAGTATGCAGATGAATCAGCAGGTTAGATCCTGTGCCGTTGGCCTGACTTCTGTAGGAAGGTCCTGGTGTGCTTGAGGACTTTGAAGGCCAAGCTGGGGTTTGGAGAGCCACCCAGGGAGATCAGCTAGAGTTGGTCTGCGGGGGAGGAGTGGAGATAGTTGTTGTTGTTGTTGTTGAAGGGCAATGATGTCGAGGTCTACGATACTCGCCCTGGTGTACAGCCGTGAAGTAATCACAGTCTCGAGAGTTGATTAGTCTTCCTCAGGAAGGCACAGGTGAGGCGGATGACGGTGGGGCGTCGTGATGGGTGGACGGTGTGACGATATAAGAGTTGCCAATATAAAAGGTTGCATGGCCCCTACTGCGCATGCGCGGTGGCGTGAGAAACCAAATATATCAGGTAAATAGAAATATCGTCTAAAATCAGTTAAACAATGCTATCCTTCACCAAATGAGGCATCCCACAATAGAGTAATGCCTCCTCTATGCTGTCATCAAGATACCGCCCCAACAGTTGTGTTGACAGGAGATAGTTTGGTTCTTAGTGTTGTGCTTGGCCGCCTCGCACCGACCCCCGCCACCAAGCCACAATATTGGCAAATTATGTCATAAATGATAAGAGTCCGTACACTATAAGGCTGTCCATGATATAAGAAGACTTGAACAATCGCTGCATACCAGACACAAGCCCAGTGGTTAGATAATATGAACATATACGGGTTTTTTTGGTGCACCTGGCACAAGCTGCAAGGGACGAGGACACCCATGGCAGGTTTCTGCCCCTGTTTGTAATAATACAGTAATGTTCCCTGCTTAACTTTGGTCGTACATTGAATAATCAGTATTGTACAGGTGGCTAAAGTATTTGTACAAAACAAGCGTTATTATGTGTAAATTCATTCATGTTCACCCATCCACGTCGGAGGCATGCGCGGGAAGGGTGACACAGAAAAAGGCATATTTAACAGTAAGAATACAACGTCGGGTTGTGTCATTATCGACAAGTATGTTCCTTGTTGACTACTTTATATATTGTTTAGTCCCAAAGGCAATACAGAATGGATTTCCATAGTAATAAGAACAAATAAGCCAGGCATCCACGTCGGAGGCATGCGCGGGAAGGGTGACACAGAAAAAGGCATATTTAACAGTAAGAATACACCTTCTGTGTGTCTTTATCGACAAAGTATGTTCCTGGTTGACTACTTTATATTTTGTATTAGTGCCAAGGGCAATACAGAATGGATTTCCATAGTAAAAAGAACAAATAAGCCAGGCATCCACGTCGGATGTAGCGATCTGACCAGCTACCCTTGGCCGAGTAGCTACACTGCACAAATACGCACTAAAAACACTGCTCCCTGGGTGAAGAGTTGTTTAACAATGTATACCAATTATAATCCTGGGTAAAACATGGTGGAAACATTTAGGGGAAGGTAGAAATTTAAAAGTAGAACATAGAACATTTTCAAGTGAATGTGCCTTAGCCTGAATACTCCCCTACCCCAGTATACTGAAACACTGCTCCCTGGGTGAAGAGTGTTTGACAATATAGACACGTATACCATTCTGATCTTGGGTTAAAAACGTATATATTGTCAAACAACTATTCCCATGGAGCAGTATTTCAGTATAAGCTAAGGGGGGGTTTACGTATATGTTCCAGGCAAGGGCAACAGTCGCTTGAAAGGGTTCATTTTTCTACTTTAAGGGACTATCTTCATTCAATGTTGCCACCATGTTTTTACCAGGATCACAATTGGTATACATTGTCAAATAACTATTCACCCAGGGAGCAGTGTTGCTGTGCGTATTTGTGAGGTGTAGCTACTCGGGCAAGGGTAGCTGGTGAGATCGCTACACCGGGAAGGCGACACAAAAAAAAAGACATATTTAAACAGTAAGAATAAACGTTTTGGGGTGTCATTACGACATGTTCCTCAAAGACATCCCAAACGTTTGCTAAATGTATCGTTTCTCATAAGGAGTATTTCTAACAATTACAACAGCCGTCGGTAATTAAAACTAACAAGGTAGGTTTGGGGGGAGGCAAAACCCCCCCCAGTAAGGTTAGGTTACGTAAAAAATGCACAGGTTAGGTTAGTTAACTAGCAGAGTAGTTTGGGGGTGAAGGCGCAACGCCCCAGTTAGGTCAGGAAAGTATTGGTGACAGCCGTTTGTTTTGGTTATCAATCCAAGTAGGGGGTAACGGGAAAAACAAAAAAAGTCTCCAGAAGTCACTTAGCCAGGTGCATAAATAACGGTACAATGGAAATGTTCCCCCATGTTAAATCGGGTCCAAACAGATGTGATGTGAACAGTAAAAAAATTTGATGTTTTTTATCATTGCAGGCAACCGCAACGTGGAGGGGGGACTGCATGATTGCTTGTGATGCCTGCCAGACATGGTACCATCGTGACTGTGAAGGCAATATCACCCACACCCGATGGTGTAACCTGCAGGACTACAAACACGACATATACTACATGCAACAGTTGTCGTTAAGATATACAATGACGCCTTAATTAGTCCCCACTATTCATGCACATATAAAAAAGGGGAAAACTAGAAAAATTATTTTTCCCGAAGCACTTTTGCAGCATAGTCAAAGCTAATTCATAACGGCGGGAATATAAATATCATGCACCCTATCATGCTTTAACCAGCCAAACCATTTTTTTGGGATAACCCCTGGCTATAGTATACACATTATGAACATTAAATATAAAGTTTTGTGGATAACGGACTCAGAAGGAAGGGTTTTAAATTAAAATAAAAAACAGCAACATCATAACTGAGGTAATTGTCTCTGGCATACATCCACACAATTTATTTTATCATTGCTCTCATAAACCTTGGTAAACTCAGGCTTGTTTTTCATGCTGCCCAAGCTACCGAGACAAGCCTCACAGACACTAGTGCTGTTTTCCATTCATCTCCTGAAACTGTTTATATAAAACAGGTATATATAAAACCATATAATCTTTATATTTGTAAATTTTTATTTATATATATATTTATTATACTTGATGTAGACATCACAATAAGAAAGTGACAGGTGAAAACAATTATTGTATTTTGGTCTCCCATTTTGTCTCTACATCCCATGCATGTCTTTTTTTTCTGATTCCCAAGTGCTGATATGAAACTATTATTTCTTCTCCAGGTTCTAGTCATCTGCCGATGTACAGCTGTGGCTGTCCCTACTACAGTCGGCGCAAAAAAACTTAGGACGCCAAAAGACTTGGGGCGGGAATAAAAGTCCTTAGCTGTTTTGACAATTTCGGTGGGGAGCGATTGAATTGTTTACGTTTTTTGTATATCTGGCAGTGTGTTAGGGTTTCTGCTGTAGATTCCTCTCTCCTGCCCGCTCGTATCTTCCAAGTCATCATAGGAAAGAGGTTGTTATGTTTGGTTCTCCAACCTTCCTACAACCCCATTTGCCCCTCCATCTTCTACCGCCTTCCAGGTCTAATAAAGCAGTATGCCGGGCAAATCTCTATCAATTGTGAAGAAGACACATATAGTAACCTTGTATCGAAAGTGGGAAAACAATTGGCAAAATAAGCGAGGGAGATGTGTGTTTCCAAACATACCTCTCGGTGTGGTTTCAGGCGGGCGCAAGATGGTGAGTTAGAGACTGTTTTGGGGGTGGAAGAAAGGGTTTAGGGCGGCCAAGAAAAAACTTCAAAGAAGACTGATCAACTGCTCAAAAGATTATTGACATCAACAAACCTTATGAGCAGTTGATCAGTTTTCTTTGAAGTTTTTCTTTGTCTGCTGTCAATCTAAAATCCATTTACCTTTGGCTTTTTACGCTGAAAAAATGTTGTTTTATATATTTTCCTAATTCAACTTTTTTTCCCCCACTCTGCTTAGTTTTCTCACCTGAGACTTTTTGTGGCATAGTTTTAAAACAGTCCGCCGCATGAAGGCTGCCACAATGGGGCTGCACCATCGCTTTTTGGGTTAACCCAGAAGGAGGTCCTGCAAGTGGCGGAACAGAGAACATTCATCGCCACATAGCTACATGGTAATAAGATGTAAAGAAGCATATATACCACTGTATCTGTACCACAGTGGTCTATGATCGAAGTTATCCACTGACTAGTATAAATAAATGACCTACATGAGAAAATAATATAACTTGTGTTTTGGTGACATTTTTTATCAGGGTACCACATTCATCCCATATAGCTACAAGGTAAATAAGATGTAAAGAAGCATATATACCACTGTATCTGTACCACAGTGGGGCTATGATCGAAGTTATCACTGACTAGTATAAATAAATGACCCACATGAGAAAATAATATAACTTGTGTTTTGGTGACACTATTATCAGGGTACCACATTCATCGCCAATAGCTACCATGGTAAATAAGATGTAAAGAACCATATATACCACTGTATTTGTGGTCTATGATCGAAGTTATCACTGACTAGTATAAATAAATGAACCTACATGAGAAAATAATATAACTTGTGTTTTGGGTTCCTTATTATCAGGGTACCACATTCATCGCCACATAGCTACATGGTAAATAAGATGTAAAGAAGCATATAGGTAATGGAGGCAACAAAAGGATAATTTTAATATATACATCTTTGTTTAATATTGAGTGCAAATAGAGTAGTAGTGTTACAGTTATACTGAGCCAAATTTTTTTTTTTTAAACGTGAGTAGTAAGGTCGTAGCGAACGTGAAAAATCTCCTCCATTAAAACCACCATATATAACCCCTGTATCTGTACCACAGTGGTCTATGATCGAAGTTATCACTGATAGTATAAATAAATGAAACCCAATGGAGGAAAATAATATGACTTGTGTTTTTTGGGACACTATTTATTCAGGGTAGGGTAACACATTCATCGCCACATAGCTACATGGTAAATAAGATGTAAAGAAACATATATACTACTGTATCTGTACCACAGTGGTCTATGATGAAGTTATCACTGACTAGTATAAATAAATGACCTACATGAGAAAATAATATAACTTGTGTTTTGGTGACACTATTTATCAGGGTAAACCCCATTCTCGCCACATAGCTACATGTAAATAAGATGTAAAGAACCATATATACACTGATAGTGGTCTATGATCGAAGTTATCACTGACTAGTATAAATAATGACCTACATGAGAAAATAAATACTTGTGTTTTTGGGGACACTATTTTTCAGGGGTAACCACATTCATCGCCACATAGCTTTCATGGGTAAATAAGCGTAAAGAACCATATATACCACTGTATCTGTACCACAGTGGTCTATGATCGAAGTATCACTGACAGTATAGAGGCGTATTTTGTCCATGCCCTTGGAAGTAAAATTTTACTTATTAAGCTCCGCCACTTATATTTTATCTTTTGCGTGCATAGAAAACTGAGCAGATACACTTATTTTACTCTTTTCCTGTAAATTATACAGTCGTGGGTGTGGGTGGTGGTTTCAAGAGCCTGGCCAATCAGATCGCGCGCATGAGAAAAATCTTATCAAAACTCCCGTAAAAGTTTCTCTTTTCCTTTTAAATTTACCAATTCAACATTCATTACATGGCACGACCAAGACATTAAAATTTTAAAATAAGTGATATGACTCTTNATATATATATATATATATATATATATATATATATTATATATATATATACGTATATACTACACTACCCTCCCGAGTTTCGCGCTTGCTTTCTTCCGGAGGCATAGCGCGAAACTCGCGGATCGCGAAACTCGGGTATTATAAACCCTGTAAAAATGCTTATTTAGTCTGTTTTTTTTTTTTTTTTTTTTTTTTTTTTTTGTGTGTGTGTGTGTGTGCCTACAGCGCCGTTAGGCAGTGACCTCCAGGGTAGGGATGGTAGGCCCTGGAGGTTAACTTGAGGGCTGTGTATCTACCGTATTTTACAGCTTATAAGACTCACTTTTTCCCAAAAAAAATATCCTGAAAATGCCCCAAGCCCCTGTCCACCCAGCAGTGAATGGGTACTGGGTGTTAGCCTAGGGTTTGTGACCCGCTTCCCGGGGTGGTGGCTTCGGCAAACACTACGTAGAGAAGAGGAAGAAGGAGAGGAGCTTGAGATTGAGCTTAAGTTGGGAGTCACCCAGCGGATGCTGTTTTGGTCTAAGTGAGTGAGCCTGACACATATCTTGTCAGCTGATGGTTGTGTGACAGTGTTATACGGCAATAACACTGTCACAATGTCTTCCTCTCTTCTCTCCTGTCTCCTCCAGTACCTCCAGAAACCACAGTACCACACACGTCATGGTTAATCTAATCTAATATTAATAAAAGCGAAAGTGTGTCTGTCTGTGTGTGTGTGTGTGTGGTATAGGTTCCGCCCCCCGTGGCGCAAACACCTCATATGGCACATTTTTGGAATCGGGTTGACCAGGGGAAGGTCATAAGCCCACTTATGAGATGATCCGATCACTTTTTTTTTTTTTTTTTTAGCAGCCTATTAGCGAGAATTGTGAAAACAAAAGTAGGTTGCGAGAATTGAGGAAGCCTTGATGTAGGGTGATGAGTAATGGGTGAGTGAATGGGTGGGGTGATGGGTGAGTGAATGGGTGGGGGGTGATGGGTGATGGGTGAGGGAATAGGTGGGGGGTGATGGGTAATCTATAATAATATAAGCAAAAGTGTGTCTCTCTGTCTGTCTGTCTGTCTGTGTGTGTGTGTGTGTGTGTGTGTGTGTGTCTGGTATAGGTTCCGCCCCCCGTGGCGCAATCAACTCATATGGCACATTTTTGGAACCGGGTTGACCAGGGGAAGGTTTTAAGCCCAATTATGAGATGATCCGATCATTTTTTTTTTTTTTTTTAGCAGCCTATCTATAATAATATAAGCGAAAGTGAGTGTGTCTGTCTGTCTGTCTGTCTGTCTGTCTGTGTGTGTGTGTGTGTGGTATAGGTTCCGCCCCCCGTGGCGCAAACACCTCATATGGCACATTTTTGGAATCAGGTTGACCAGGGGAAGGTCATAAGCCCACTTATGAGATGATCCGATCACTTTATTTTAATTTTATTTTTTATAGCAGCCTATTAGCGAGAATTGTGAAAACAAAAGTGGGTTGCGAGAATTGAGGAAGCCTTGATGTAGGGTGATGGGTAATGGGTGAGTGAATGGGTGGGGTGATGGGTAATGGGTGTGGGGTGATGGGTGAGTGAATGGGTGGGGGTGATGGGTGATGGGTGAGGGAATAGGTGGGGGGTAATGGGTGAGTGAATGGTTGTGTGGTGATGGGTAATGGGTGAGTGAATGGGGGGGGTGATGGGTAATGGGTGAGTGAATGGGTGTGTGGTGATGGGTAATGGGTGAGTGAATGGGTGGGGAGTGATGGGTAATGGGTGAGTGAATGGGTGTGTGGTGATGGGAAATGGGTGAGTGAATGGGTGGGGGATGATGGGTAATGGGTGAGTGAATGGGTGTGTGGTGATGGGTAATGGTTGAGTGAATGGGTGGGGGTGATGGGTAATGGGTGAGTGAATGGGTGTGTGGTGATGGGTAATGGGTGAGTGAATGGGTGGGGGGTGATGGGTAATGGGTGAGTGAATGGGTGTGTGGTGATGGGTAATGGGTGAGTGAATGGGTGGGGGGTGATGGGTAATGGGTGAGTGAATGGGTGGGGGTGATGGGTAATGGGTGAGTAAATGGGTGTGTGGTGATGGGTAATGGGTGAGTGAATGGGTGGGGGGTGATGGGTAATGGGTGAATGAATGGGTGTGTGGTGATGGGTAATGGGTGAGTGAATGGGTGGGGGGTGATGGGTAATGGGCGAGTGAATGGGTGGGGGGTGATGGGTAATGGGTGAGTGAATGGGTGTGTGGTGATGGGTAATGGGTGAGTGAATGGGTGGGGTGTGATGGGTAATGGGTGAGTGAATGGGTGGGGGGTGATGGTAATGGGTGACTGAATGGTGGGGTGTGATGGGTAATGGGTGAGTGAATGGGTGGGGGGTGATGGGTAATGGGTGAATGAATGGGTGGGGGGAATACATACATTTCTACATCCATGATTTCAGGAAAGTTAGAAGGGGCTATCTGGAGAGTCCATGTTTGGTGGGCCGAAGGCCCACCAAACACAGGTGGTGGGCCGAAGGCCCACCAATAGCCCTCCGCAGGAGCTAGCCAAAAAGTCCGCCCGGAGGGCGGCTTTGCGGCTAGTTAGCGATAATTGTGAAAAAAAAAGTGGGTTGCGAGAATTGAGGAACCCTTGATGTAGGGTGATGGGTAATGGGTGAGTGAATGGGTGGGGTGATGGGTAATGGGTGTGGGGTGATGGTGAGTGGATGGGTGGGGGTGATGGGTGAGGGAATAGGTGGGGGGTGATGGGTAATCTTCTTCTATTATATTAATAAAAGCGAAAGTGTGTCTGTCTGTGTGTGGTATAGGTTCCGCCCCCCGTGGCGCAAACACCTCATATGGCACATTTTTGGAATCGGGTTGACCAGGGGAAGGTCATAAGCCCACTTATGAGATGATCCGATCACTTTTTTTTTTTTTTTTTTAGCAGCCTATTAGCGAGAATTGTGAAAACAAAAGTAGGTTGCGAGAATTGAGGAAGCCTTGATGTAGGGTGATGGGTAATGGGTGAGTGAATGGGTGGGGTGATGGGTATGGGTGTGGGTGATGGGGAGTGAAGGTGGGGTGTGATGGGTTGGGTGATGGGTGATGGGTGAGGGAATAGGTGGGGGGTGATGGGTAATCTATAATATATAAGCAAAAGTGTGTCTCTCTGTCTGTCTGTGTGTGTGTGTGTGTGTGTGTGTGTGGTATAGGTTCCGCCCCCCGTGGCGCAATCAACTCATATGGCACTTTTTTGGGAAACCCGGGGTTGACCAGGGGAAGGTTTTAAGCCAATTATGAGATGATCCGATCTTTTTTTTTTTTTTTTTTTTTAGCAGCCTATTAGCGATATTTTGTAAAAAAAAAGTGGGTTGCGAGAATTGAGGAAACCTTAAATGTAGGGTGATGGGTAATGGGCAGAGCTGGGCACGTTCCTGGATTTGGGGTAGTCCTACCTGTACTTCCGTACTTCGGGACGCGGGGGCGTCCCCTACCTGTACTTCCGTACCTTATTTTACTTTGTTCTGTCCGTACCCGTACCTCCGTACCTCCGTACCTGTACCCTATAACTATTAAAACGCGCCTGAAAAAATATAGTCAGTACCTCAAAAATAAAACAAAATCAAGGCTATAATACATCAAGCTTCATAAATATTATAGCAATATATATTTACCATCAATAATCATCAAATCAATTAAAATTTAAAATTTGTCTCCAGTCTTCACAGTTCACAAAAGAGTGAAATGACTAAATTTGTTTAAATCACAAGTTTATTCTAGAGTGTTTTAACTCCTCTCCACTTCCTTCTCCTCCTTGTACTGCTGCTACACCTCCTTGTAGCCTAGGAGGTGCATGTTGCCCTCACAAACACCAGCTGCTCAAAGTTTATGTTGCTGAGGCTGGACCTCTTCGGCCGCAAGATGTCTCCCGCGGAGCTGAACAGCCTTTCCACGGCAGCAGAGCTGGGGAGAGGGTGTTGTACCTCTTGAAAAGGTCCAGCCAGGCATTCCCTGTAGCGGGGGGGGAACAGGTTGGGACTGAGGGGGATGTCCACCATCTTCCTTTTCCAGTCCTCCAGGTCTTGACGATGGTCTCCTCCACCCCTTCCTGTCGCCTCACCTCAGGGACTGGGGTACTGGAGAGCAGAGGGGGAACTTGTCCATCCTCTCCTTCCTTTCCTCAGGCTGCTCCTCCTCCTTTGTGCCCACAATGTCCTTAACCTCCCTGACGATACGGGCCTTGATGTCGGCGGCCTGGTCGGGGCTGAAGTGCCGCACCAGGGTATGGTGTAGTGGGGTGGAGGGCAGTGGCCATCAGGAAGTCGGCATCCTTAAACTGGGCGGCAAACCTTTAGCTGTCTGGGGCCCTCCTGCCTCTTCCTCTGATCCTCCTGCTCAGTCCCACTCTCCTCTATGTCCTGGGTGAACAGCTGGGAGGAGTCCAGCTCCACGTCAGACAAAGAAATATCTGACGTCCCCTGTGGTGTATGGGTTTTGGACGCAGATGGTGCAGGCGTGCTGGTTCTGTAGCTCACACTACTACAGCTACTATCCCCAGACACACTCCTGCTCCTGTCGCTATCACTTCTTTTCACGTATTTGTCCATGTTTAGTTGTAAACACTAAACAGTAAGCAATAGCAGTGAAACTTTGAAACGCGTTGCCGGGTGATGTGACTGTAAACATAAAACGTTGTTGATCTTGAGCTTGATGCCGCACGTTTGGTGTTTACCAGGCACCACAGATGCACGGATCTCGCCTTAGGAAATGATCAGCTGACAGCTAGTGGCAAATTGCCCGCCATAACGCTTGAAAGTTATTCTGTGGACTGTTTTTTCGTCTTCGTTTTTTTTTTTTTTCCTCATAGAAAATATCAGGTACGGAAGTACGGACCCAAAATTTCGCAGGTCCGTACCTGTTACTTCCGTACCTTTGAAAAACTTTCCGTACCTCCGGACTTCCGGACCTAGTTTGGAAGTCCGTAGGTACGGAGGTACGGAGGTACGGACAGAGGTACGGAAGTGCCCAGCTCTGGTAATGGGTGAGTGAATGGGTGGGGTGATGGGTAATGGGTGTGGGGTGATGGGTGAGTGAATGGGTGGGGGGTGATGGGTGAGGGAATAGGTGGGGGGTGATGGGTAATGGTAAATATAAGCGAAAGTGTGTCTGTCTGTGTGTGTGTGTGTGTGTGTGTCTGGTATAGGTTCCACCCCCCGTGGCGCAATCACCTCATATGGCACATTTTTGGAACCGGGTTGACCAGGGGAAGGTTTTAAGCCCAATTATGAGATGATCCGATCACTTTTTTTTTTTTTTTAGCAGCCTGTTAGCGAGAATTGTGAAAAAAAGTGGTTGCGAGAATTGAGGAAACCTTGATGTAGGGTGATGGGTAATGGGTGAGTGAATGGGTGGGGTGATGGGTAATGGGTGTGGGTGATGGGTGAGTGAATGGGTGGGGGGTGATGGGTGATGGGTGAGGGAATAGGTGGGGGGTGATGGGTAATCTATAATAATATAAGCAAAAGTGTGTCTCTCTGTCTGTCTGTCTGTCTGTGTGTGTGTGTGTGTGTATCTGATATAGGTTCCGCCCCCCGTGGCGCAATCAACTCATATGGCACATTTTTGAAACCGGGTTGACCAGGGGAAGGTTTTAAGCCCAATTATGAGATGATCTGATCATTTTTTATTTATTTTTTATTTTAGCAGCCTATTAGCGATAATTGTGAGAAAAAAAAGTGGGTTGCGAGAATTGAGGAAACCTTGATGTAGGGTGATGGGTAATGGGTGAGTGAATGGGTGGGGTGATGGGTAATGGGTGAGTGAATGGTGGGGGTGATGGGTTGGGGGTGATGGGTGATGGGTGAGGGAGTAGGTGGGGGTGATGGGTAATGGTAAATATAAGCGAAAGTGTGTGTGTGTGTGTGTGTGTCTGGTATAGGTTCCGCCCCCCGTGGCGCAATCACCTCATATGGCACATTTTTGGAACCGGGTTGACCAGGGGAAGGTTTTAAGCCCAATTATGAGATGATCCGATCACTTTTTTTTTTTTTTTTTAGCAGCCTATTAGCGAGAATTGTGAAAAAAAGTGGGTTGCGAGAATTGAGGAAACCTTGATGTAGGGTGATGGGTAATGGGTGAGTGAATGGGTGGGGTGATGGGTAATGGTGTGGGGTGATGGTGAGTGAATGGGTGGGGGGTGATGGGTTGGGGGTGATGGGTGATGGGGGAGGGAATAGGTGGGGGTGATGGGTAATGGGTGAGTGAATGGGTGTGTGGTGATGGGTAATGGGTGAGTGAATGGGTGGGGGGTGATGGGTAATGGGTGAGTGAATGGGTGGGGGGAATACATACATTTCTACATCCATGATTTCAGGAAAGTTAGAAGGGGCTATCTGGAGAGTCCGTGTTTGGTGGGCCGAAGGCCCACCACCAATAGCCCTCCGCAGGAGCTAGCCAAAAAGTCCGCCCGGAGGGCGGCTTTGCGGCTAGTCACTTATAAAGGAGTATTTTGTGGTAAATAGTAAGGTAAGGTGCTACTTATTTCGAGGTGTTACCTATCTTAGGCGACACCTGCTGTTCCAGTAGAAAAAAACACAAACAAATGGAAAAAAACAAAGCAAAACTACATACAGCTATACTAAGCCTATTATTATACTATACTAAGCAGGAAGGAAGGAAGATGTGTCCCGTACGTCTCTTATGGGAGGCGGTAGCAGAGTGGTTAGCGTCAAGATATATGTCAAGCTCGAGCACGAGCTTGACAGACGACCTACAAAGTGATACTAAGCAGAAAAGGTCACAAGAAGAAGTCTCCGTGTGGCGTTCTCGGTGATCCGAGTTCGATCCTTGATGAGGGCTGTAAAATCCACTTAAAATCTTTCTCTGCACTGTTGAGTGGCCTAAGAACACCCACATGCTGCCCATTAGCTCTACCTTTGATTGCGAGTGCATCGGAGGATACAGGGGGCGGCATGAGCCTCTAATCACAGGAGTCACTATAGAAATTTTGTGCGCCACCACGGGCGAGGGCCAACCATCACAGCCCTCAAGTTAATCTCCAGGGCCTACCATCCCACTCCTGGAGGTCACTGCCTAACGGCGCTGTAGGCACACACACACCATAAAAAAAAAAAAAAAAAAAAAAACGAAACTCGGGGATATTATGCGCGAAAGTCGGGATGATAATAATTTAGGACTCAGCGCGAAACTCGAGGATCGCGAAACTCGCATAGCGTGAAACTCGGGAGGGGAGGGTAGTGTATATATATATATATATATATATATATATATATATATATATATATATATATATATATATATATATATATATATAAGCGAAAGTGTGTGTGTGTGCGTGTCCGCTCCAGGTTCCGCCCCCCTTGGCGCAATCCCATTATATGGCACATTTTTGGAACCGGGTCGAGCAGGGGAAGGTTTTAATTAAGCCCACTTATAGGATGATCCGATCACTTTTTTCTTCTTTTTTTTAGCAGCCTATTAGCGGATTTTTTTTAGCAGCCTATTAGCGGAATTGTGAAAAAAAAGTGGGTTGCGAAAATTGAGGAAACCTGATGTAGGGTGATGGGTAATGGGTGAGTCAATGGGTGGGGTGATGGGTAATGGGTGTGGGGTGATGGGTGAGTGAATGGGTGGGGGTGATGGGTGATGGGTGAGGGAATAGGTGGAGGTGATGGTAATGGGTGAGTGAATGGGTGTGTGGTGATGGGTAATGGGTGAGTGAATGGGTGGGGGGTGATGGGTGAGGGAATAGGTGGAGGGTGATGGGTAATGGGTGAGTGAATGGGTGTGTGGTGATGGTAATGGGTGAGTGAATGGGTGGGTGTGATGGGTAATGGGTGAGTGAATGGGTGGGGGAATACATACATTTCTACATCCATGATTTCAGGAAAGTTAGAAGGGGCTATCTGGAGAGTCTGTGTTTGGTGGGCCTTATGGCCCACCAAACACAGGTGGTGGGCCAAAGGCGCACCAATAGCCCTCCGCAGGAGCTAGCCAAAAAGTCCGCCGCGGAGGGCGGCTTTGCGGCTAGTATATATATATATATATTATATTATATATATATATATATATATATATATATATATTAATGTTGGAGCCTATAGCGCCTGTAGGCTTATAAAGGTCTTTGATGATTGGTTGATCTCGCCCGTTGGTGGCGCAGGCTGGATTTTTTTTTATAGTGACACCTGTGGTCTTAGGTGAAGATCCCGTTTTCTGTGATGTTTAGATCTTCAGTTTAGGCTCACGCTGTCTCTGGAGTTTTTCCGTTGCACTCGCAGACGGAGAACAGGTTATAACAGCATGCGGGTTTCTTCAGCCACTCGACGATGGATTTGACAGTTGCTCCTTGGTGGGACGTGAACTCGGGACCTTCTGCTCCCCTACCAGACTCTTGAAAGAGTTGCCCCCGGCAGGATTTGAACTCGGGACATTGAGCTCACTGTGGAAATTATCCACTAAAAACTGCTCTAATTTTGAGTAAGGTTAATTTGAATGGTGGAATTTGGCGCCTACCGTCAGGAGTTCGGGATACGAACACAAATTCCACCTATGTATATATTATAATTAGATTTGGGTATATTAAGATGTAATTAGATATAAATTTGGTGGTATTTATCTATAATACCACAATTAATCAAAGGATTAACATAGTATAAGAATTGTGAGTGACCCACGTATGGGAGTAAAATATTATTGGAACATATACGTGGCGGTCACGAGCCAAGCTGAAAGGTTTTTTCAGTGGAGGTAATTTAGTAACGCGTCAGCCACTACGATATGAAGTCGGAGTGAGAGGTTTGATTATACACTAAGGTGTAGTCAACTCATAATAATATGAGTAAATTTTAACCGATCAATCGGTTAAGAAAGGACGAAGTGTAAAACACACTTTGATAATATCGGCTCAGCTGTGAAAAGATTCGTCGGCCGACCAACCATCGCGGTCATTTTACGTGGAGGATTCAACCAGTCACCACACAAGCCACGAGTGCCACTCCCAGCCTGTTGCAACTCTGACCACATCGACATCCAATACTTCCCCAAGGATAGAGATCAAGCCAACGCATATTACAACCCACCTGCCACTGCTGAGTATACCTTAGTTAGAGCTAAATAGGGTATCATAGCAGTTTAGGTAGAATTGGGTTAATCGCATGGTGAGTTCACGTTAATCAACATTATAATTTTAACAGTTGTTGTCGACCATCAATTGGTGGTCGATAATTCCAACAGTTTTGGTGCCCTGAGTATAGGATTATCTTTGGGAATGTATAAGGTGAGTGTGGTCGGACACAGTTTATGTCCGCGACAGCTGGTCGTGGAAGATGTGGAGTTCAGGATTTTTCGAGCATCGGGTGGCAGAGCCAGGGCCGGATTATCCTATAGGCTAGTATAGGCTGCAGCCTAGGGCCCCTCAAGCTTGGGGGCCCCAAACCTGGGGTCCCTGCTAAAAGATTTAGAGAAGATGGAGGAGGAGGAGGTAGGGGAAGGGGTAGCAGGAGGAGAAGGTAAGGGAAGGGAGGAGGTATGAACTTAAGAACATAAGAACATAAGAAAATAAGGCATGGCCTTGCATGTCAGGTGGGAAATGAACTTTGCTTGTCACGCTAGACGGCAACAGCGGCACAAACAAAGGGTGTCGTCCCCAGCTTGTGTGCTAGCTAGAACTCTCTCTCTCGAGTACACAATACTGATCAAGGTAAAGAATATGGGTGGCTTATACGAGAGAGAGAGAGAGAGAGAGAGAGAGAGAGAGAGAGAGAGAGAGAGAGAGAGAGAGAGAGAGAGAGAGAGAGAGAGAGAGAGAGAGAGAGAGAGAGAGAGAAGAGAGAGAGAGAGAGAGAGAGAGAGAGAGAGAGAGAGAGGAGAAGAGAGAGAGAGAGGAGAGAGAGAGAGAGAGAGAGAGAGAGAGAGAGAGAGAGAGAGAGAAGTGTCAGGTGTCAGGTCGGCGGTGAGGCCTGAGTGAGGCCATAAAATATTTGAACGGTGGCGCCGTTGGCGCGATACCCATTGACGTCATGCGCACAAAGGACTGATTTTGCCTCGACGCCCCGGGGAGGTGACGTTACCTTCTGTCTCTTTATCTTGACTGTATGTATACCTGGACTGCGCACGGAATATCGGCCTGTCGCGCAAGGGCCTGAAGTCGGAGGGCCGCTCGGATTCATATATATATATAATACGGATCATATAAACTGGTTTATCAGTATATATGATATACTGTAATCTTCGTAAATGTTTTTTCTATAATATTATCAAATAAAAAACAGTAAAACACGCTAAAGAAATGCCATTACGAGACTATGAAGAAATATGCATGAACTTCAACTCTTCGCCTTTTTAAAACTTTGCGCGTCAACTTTTATCATGAAGGGTATCAATAGAAGCGCAATTTTATTAGATTTCCATTCCTATATTTCGTTATCTGATAAATTAATTAGAACCATGCATAAATTAGCGTTAAATAAATAAATAAAATCATCAATCGGGTAATTTTCCCGATTGATGAGGTTATTTATTTAGTCAACGCTAATGTATACAAGTAAATAAATAACATCATCAATCGGGAAAATTGATTTTTATAATGATATGTGAAAGACGTGTTAGTAGGAGGCAGTACCTAGGTGTTGGTGAGGACCTTAATACCTGTACAAGAAATACCTCCACTGTCCTGGTTTGCGCTATCTTATCAAGCCTTTCTTTGGGTCTCTATCGAACTATTCTTTTTTTTTTTACGAGGCGAGAATTCTATTCTATCTTTTAAGGTCTCATTTAAAATTATCCTGTGTTTCCTGAAAATAGGGTTAACTAGATCAAATCGTAAAATTTAGAAGAGGTCTTTTCTTTCCTGGATAAAAATATCAGTCAGAAAGCGCAGGGGTCGGGATTTTCCCCTCTTAAAAAAAAAATCCAGAGTATTGAACCATCTTGGTATTCAAGTGCTATGAATATTGTTTTCGACAAATTTCCTGAATCAAAATGTTTTATAGTCTAGGCGAGAGAAACTTACGTACGGGTATTGTTTTATGCAGGTGAGCACTAATACTTTAATATTTTTTTAAAATACTAAATCTTTTACGAAGTTTTAAAACAAAATACAAAATACTCAATTGTTTTAAAATCATTTGTAATCGAAAAAAAAGGGATTTCCTGGGTTTTCTTTAGTTTTTGGGTTTTCCCTTAGACATTTCCTCTCAGGCCAAAATTTCCTAAAAAAAAGGGAAAATTTCCCCTTAAAAAGTGAAACAGGGTTCACTTAACATCCGGGATTCCCAGTATTGGGGGGGTTTTATCCCAAAATTTAACTGCTAAAAAAGTATTTACATTTTTATATGACAGTATTTAAATACAATGTTTTTAAAATACTCAAAAAAGTATTTAAAACTGTTTTAAATACTAAAAACCAATGTATTTATAAATACATTTAATCCCAAAAATGTTTTTAAATACAAATGTATTTAAATATACCACCTCGGGTTATTTTTTGGTTGGAAATTACGAAAATGTTCATAGACGCATAGACTCTGTGAGGGTTGGGGTTGGAGGGATGTGGTGATTGTGGGGGGAGGGTGGTGCAGTCATCACTTGTCTCTTTTGTATTTATAAATTTTCAATTTATAAATGTGAGATGCATTTTTAACAGGCACATCTTAACACCAAATATGGAAAAGCGTATTCGGGTTTACAAATTTTAAACAAACTTGCATTCGAGTTCGATAGTAACTTAAAACTACCTCAGACATGTCCCTTTTTAGCAAATATCCCGAGCTCTAAGATTCATTATTACTATCCTCGTATGTCCCCTGGTTCTGCGATGTTTGCCGGGTGTGCATGCAGCTGCATGTCAGTTTTTTTGCGGGTTTATCTTTTTCAAGTTAATTTTAAAGGTCTGTTTCTTTAGTATTGACTTATAATTTCAGTGTATGTTTTTTTGCTAGTTTCTTTGTCATTGTTAATTTTCCTTTTTACTTTAAAGGGTCTTTTTCCTGAAGGGCATTCATTGCTAAAAGTTCTATGTGGCCCCCGGGGAATTTATGCTTTCTTGTCTCCTTTTACACTGGGGCCAGGGGTGCCCTCTTTTGCACATTCGAGCAATTTGAATCTTTTTGTTGTGTGATTGGTTTGTAAGTGGACTTCATCAGTAGCTCTCATACATGGGTTATTTTTGGGGTTATTCCTCCCTTTTATTAGGTTACTGGGCACAACAGAGAATAGTAAAATCCTGAATTTAGGACTTTTTTGCTATGCTTGTCTGGGAGAACGTTATTTTTTTTGTGTTCGACTTGGAGAATTTGTACAGGTTATCCACACTTCTTCCCCCATCCATTATTTTTTTTTATTAATTTTTCTATTTATCTCCCTTTTTGTTGAGGGAATATGGGCATCACCCGGTTAAAATTACTGATCTTTTAGCTTTTAGTTCGGGGGGAAAATGGGGACAAAAGGGTGCGCTGGGGTTTAATTGCATTTAGTTCTTTTCAAAATTAAGTTACATCTTGTCAGTTTTTGTTTTTGCAATGAAGCCCTCGTTTTTTGGGGATGTTTTTTTGTGCGTAGCCGTGTTCTGAGAGTATCCCTTAAAAGGTCTATTTTGGTACGGGGTCTGTGAGACTTGTGTTTATTTTAACTCTCGCCATGTTTAATCTATCATTTTTTAAAAGAAAAAAAAAACCTATTACTGTACTTCCCAAAAACGAGATTGCTTCGAGCAGAAACCCCTGCCCCACGCTAATCCTACTGCTAAACCCCGGACCCGCCTATAATGGCTCGTAGGTCAACGGACCCCGCTTCCCCCTGAGGGGCTTTCCTATACCTGTTTTAGCAGCCCTATCTCGGGGCTTCCTATAACCCCCCCTTAAGGGGCCCTTAGTGCACTGGCCTTTGCCACGACCCCCGGGGTTTGGCTTCGACCACAAAGGGAAATCTATGGGCGACAACACCCTAGTTGCCCCGGGATACCCCTAATCCGTCAACAGAGTGCACTGTCCAGAGGGGGCGGATTCTCCCTTTGGCGTTGCGCCGGGCGGGGTCTTCACCCAAAGGGGAAGGGTAAAGCAACACAACAAACAAAAGGAAAAATGAAAAAAAAACGCAGGAAAACGCCAGCAAAACCCAAAAAACAAGACTGCCGAGCTGGAACACAGCAAAAAACAACAAACTTGGCTACCAGGCGAAAACCCCGCTAAAAAAACTACGACAACGCAGGAAACAAAAGGCGAGCCGTGTGGTATATTTAAACTACTTATATTTTAAAAAAACTAATTAAATACTTTTTTTTTATTATTCTAATATTAAACAAGGCAAAAAACCCCAAGGCAACCACAAACACAAACCCAAACCCAAAAACAAAACCCAACACACAACAAGGCAGGCCCAGGCTGGCAACACCAGTAGGCGCGCAGCGGAACGCGGTGCCCGGCCCCCAAAAAAACTGATCTTGTCTCCCTGCACTCCCGACAGGAGCGCAACCCAGGGCAACGAGCAACAGAACAAACAGGGGAACAAGCAAGCCAAGGGCAAACCTATGAAGGCGAACTGAACGTTGGCAAAAAGGGAAAAGGTGAGCGGGGAGCGCGGGGGGAAAGGCCCCTTCCCCTGTGAGGCGCGACGTGAGACTCAATGTTATATAGTCCCCGAGCCAAGACCCGAATTTTGGGATATCGGTAACCACCCGGGTGACTAATTCTCTTAGGTGTTTTTAGCTTGCTACATGTCTCTAGTTTATGTTTTGATATGATAGCCCTTGCACACTGGTAGCTTAATGGTCGTTATCACTTCTTGAATAGACACACCCTACCGAAAATTCAGAATTTTTTTAAAATGTCAAATTGGGGACAGGAATGCCTAAATGTCACTAAAATGAATATAGTAATTGTCACATTTAATAAAAGTCCTGTAAATACACACTAAGCATGCCATGGGCTTGTACTTACTATTATGGCAATTAATCCTCCTCAATATCATCACGTCAGACTGGGAAATCTGACTGTTGTGTGCTACCGGCTCTTCTTCAATAGCCTTGTTCTGGCATGTCTGTAACCTGCACATGTCCGTACACTTCAGGCCATTGCTGAGGCAAGTGCACTTAGGGAGTTCGCATGACCGCCCCACACTTGCAGGACAGTAGCTGCATAACAGCATCTGGTGCTGGTGAGCCTCGCATCCAGTTGACAGCAAGCTTGCCGTCCTCATCTGTCATCCAGCCGCAGTCTGTTGGGTTCGCAACAAATGGCTGGCTCTGCAGACTTCTCCTCCAGATCGCAGCCTGGTAGTTTGCACGTAGTGCATGCATGAAGAGGCAGTCCTCACAAGGAGGGAGTTGACTTGACTCCCACCTCTCCGTCTCGCACAGAACAGCTCATACCGAAGCTTGTTCACCTCAGTTGTGTGGGTAGATGGCAGGTACATGTGGCAGGTGATTTCCTGTAGCTTCTCAAAGAGTTCAGGAGACACTTCCCATGAGCGCCCAAGTTCGTGGAAAGCATCCTGGTATGTCTTGTCCATCTTCACCTGCTTGAGTGTCGTCATCTTCCCCGGCCAGCGAATGCACTGACGGTATCACAGCCTGTAAAGGCATGCATACCAATCAATGAATCACACACGCTGCCTCCCAGTGTAGGGCTCAGTGTGGTGATATCCAGGAATCTTGTCCGGTTCTTCGTCCCGCACTTCTGGAACAGGTGGGATGGGATCTTGTGGCACATGCCCAGACACAGGACCATGACGTCTGTATCCTCTGCAGTGATGATGACAGACTTGTACCCAGATTCTGCTGCATGAAGTGCATGGAGAAGGAGGCGTGTGTCTGCTTCTTCTTGACTTGACTTAAGCTCAGGAGCCTCTTCCCACTGCTCTTTGGTGATCTTGAAGCAGAGCTGCTCACATGTGACATACAGCTCCTTGCCCTCGAGCTTCTCCCTGTGCTGTGGTTTTTTCCATTCTTCTACCAGGAACTTGATGAGACTTGCCTTGTTGGAGGAACTACCGAGTACTTTCTCCACTGCTGGATGTTTGTGCCCAGGTTGAATGTTCTTGAAATGGATCCCTGTGCCTGCACTTCTGTTGGCTCGTTTTGCATCTTTGATGGATGTCTCCTTGTAGACGTCAAACACAACATCAATGCGCCTGCTCTTAGCACCCTCATGGACAACGTGACTCAGTGCTGTGCCTGCAAGCTGTGAAAAAGTGTTGTCGTTTCCCTTCAGTTTCTGGACCAGGCTCATCCCATCAATTATGGTAGCAGAGGGCTCGGGGATCACCTCTGCAGGAGAAACATTCCTCTCCAACTCCCTTGCTAGGGCAGCCTTGTTGGTCTTGCGGAGAGACCCATCACCGCTGGCAAGTGCCCATGGCAAAGGCCCCAGGGGATGAGCCAAGACATCACTCATTTGAGCTTTCTGTTCTCAGCAACAAGGATCATCTGGCCAAATAGGTTCCTGTCAGCCTTCAAGATAGCCTCCTTGGCATGGCCTTGTGAGCGTGGCTTCATTCTGATGTTAGTGAACGTTCTCAGTTTCGTCTTCGTCATCGTGTCATGAAACTGTATAGTTGGCGTATCGGGTCTCCAGGCGCTCTTCCTTGAAGGCTTGATATGCATCCTCTCCTATTCTGTAGGCCCTAGAAGTTCTTTGGCAACTTCTGGTGGTGCTGTAGTCGCAGTTGACAAACTGACAAGATCTCCTGCTCTGCGTTGAAGGGGTTCAACCAGCTGGTCTCCATCAGTTGAACTAAAGATTGGACATCGGCCTCATCTCTTCTAATCCTGGGCATCTGTAGGTCTGGGTGGCTGAAGTCAGTATACTTTTGGCCTACTACCATGGCCCTGAGCTGCCTCAAGTATCTGCTGCGATACTCCGATGTCAGGTAGTACCTGGCGACAGCTCCACCTTTCAGGCTGAAGCCTTTTGTGCCCCCTGGTGTCTGGGTGTCTTTGTTGATCGTCTCTTCGATGGTCTGGTCCACAGGAATCCGTCCAAAGGGATTCTTGCTACCGATCTGGACCGAAAAGCCACCTTGCATGAAGTGTTCATGGACCTCTGGGTGTTCAATGGGCAGTCGAGACATCATGGCATAGTAGTAGGTCAGGAATCGGGCATAGTTCACCTTGTCATAGGCAAAACACCACGGTATCATCTGTCGGATTGCTCCTAGGTGAAGCATCCAGTTGCCTTCTCTGGAGGCTCGAACCAGGTCCAGCATGATCTCAACCATGTCCAGGTATGACATCCAGAATGCTGAGAGGTTGTGTTCATCTCTTAGGGTCTCAAGATAAACTTGGAAGAGCTTCAGGATATGTGTGCATGATTCACTCTTTGAATCCTTCTAATTCCTTAATTCTTAATTCCTGTTTGCTCCTTCCAATAATAAATTATCCCCAAAATATCACAAAAAATCACCAAATATGAAATAAACCCCTAAATATGGGGAAACTTGAAATATACATCGGAATAACTCTTGTAGAGAATCAAATTAGCTACAAGAGCTGTTAGAATATATTTTTCAATTTCTCCCATATTTAGGGATTTATTCCAGATTTATGGGAAAATACCCAAAATTAATTTTTTTTTAGGGTAAATCCCAAAATATGAGGAAATTTGAAAAATACCTAGGAACAACTCTGGTAGAGAATCAAATTCTACATAGGTGTCCATTGTTTCGCAACGATCGTGTGATTGATTTTAAAGAAAATGAGGAAAACCCCGAGCGTCACGCTGAAAATCTTTTTTTATGGGTAGCACCCCCATTGCATCAAAAAATCAGACTAAGCTACCAGTGCGGGAAGGCTATCATATCTTAATGTATTTACAGTCACTCTATAAACATTTTAGTACCATTCGTGTTTAGTCACCCCAGGTGGTACCGATATCTGGCCTGGCTCATGGACTAATAGTGCGGTATGTAATGTTAGGAAAAGGGCTCCCGTAGGATTTTTGTGCTAAAATTGATTTTTTTGCAGTTCTGGCTTCTATAGGGATCAGATTAACAGAAAAAGATGGGGTCCCAATTTTCAGACCCCTTACCCCCCTTTTGGGGGTCACTTCCCTTTTGGGGCCCTCCGGCACTGACCATGCACCTATCTCCGCCAATAATTGACCGATTTTCATAATTTGAGTATCCTTTTGTAGGTTTTCATGTATGCCGAGTCGATTTATAGCACTCAAAAAGCAGCCGGAAGTGTCCTTATAGCACTTCCGGTTCAGATTTAGCACTTCCGGTTCAGAGTGTAAGGTCTAACTCCATTTTTTCTTTTTCAGGCATGTTGAAGAAGCAGCTTTGAGCTCAGTCATATATACCCTGTGAACTGAGATCGTGGTAGTATCGCCAATATGTCGGAGGAGGACGGAGTTTGCGTGATCTGTAAAGAAGGTGCCACATCAAAGAAGCGATTGGTGAACAATCCGGTCATGACAGATGTAATTTTACAACACTGTCAAGAGAGAGTGTCTCTTGGTGATACTGAAAGTGATATTCATAGACTACTAAATTACTTGTCAGGTTTAAATGAAGGAGAACTCAAGTACGTTCGGTATCATAGTGAATGTCGGAAACCTATCGTCAACAAGAACAAGATTGAACGTCTTAGGAAGAGATCCCGAACCGATTCACCTGTCTGCGCTCCACGAGGACTGGGACGACCTTCAAGTGCTGTGGGATCTGTTCGGCCAAAGCGGTCAAAGACTATTCCAAAGGAACAAGTGTGTCTATTTTCCAACTGTGACTTCTGTCCCAAGAATGACTCAGAGCCATTGCACCGTGTTCTTACTGACTCAATGGGTAAAACACTCCTACAGATCAAGCAGAAAACCCCAGATGACCATGTTAGAGTTTCAGTAGCGGACCTTGAAGAACCCGGCGACGCATCAGCTCTTGAAAAGCACTATCATCGGACATGTTTGCGCTCTGCACAGCGAATATCAACGAGGACAGATCACAGTAATGTGCCACTCATTCGCTCAGTATGGATGCCCCAATTGGTCCTCGCTATTCAAAAACACCTTGAGTGACGAGGATGTTACACTGAGCATGGCTGAGGTAAATGATGCCTACTTGTCAATTTTGAAAAGATACCGTGTGGATGTAAATGCGAGTGAGAACTATCGGAAATACCTCAAAAGACTCATTAGCGAGCGCCTTCCAGAAGTGAAGTTTGTCACATCACTAAGACGGAATGAGCCTGACCGTCTTGTGATCTCCACTGCAGTCACGATGGCCATGGATTACAGGTCCTCAATGATGGATGATGATGAGATAGTTGGTCACCTGAAGAATGTCCCCAAACCCTTTCTGCGAGAAGAGATGCTGCAACAACGCAGTTGGTCGTTTACAGGCAGCTTCAGTAATTTTGAAAATCCGTCTTTACTCCAGTTCTTCATGAGTCACCTCCTCTTTGGTAGCCATGTTGTCAAAGTGTCCGGAATACGAGACCAGGAGGTGGACAAAACTGTCGACGTTTCATGCCAGTTACTTGTCCAAAATACTCGGACTGATCGCCAGGTGAAACATCAGACAAAGAAAGACAGTGCCTTCCGACAAACAGTCCAGACCCCTCTGTCAATCGGTCTTCCCCTTGCTGTTCATTCTAGAGTGCGTGACAAGAATCTTGTTGAAAACCTCTCAGCTGTGTATATTGGAAGTGACTACCTTCACATCATTGACTTAGAGAAACGAGTTGAACAGAGTGTTTTCCAGCGGATGAAAAGGCTGGTAGGGTTTTGTCTCCCAAACTTTGTCAAGAAAGGCCTGAACACATGGTTTGCGATCGATAATATTGACCTCCTGGAAGACACACCGACGGGGCAAGGAACCTTCCATGGCCCCAGTGGTTGTCATGTTCCAGCAAGATAAAGATGGAGAGTTCATGAACCGACCACTTGAAATACCAGAAAAGCTTCTCTCACAAAAGCCTCTGGCCTTTGACGTGAACATGGTGCAAGAACCAGTCATCAAAACCACTCCATTGAGATTATCGGTCTATGAAATGGGAAAGAGGAAGAATATTCTGAGCAAAGACTTCACTCACACCTAGGCACTTGCAAACTACCTTGGAACTGATGATGGCACGGATATGATTGTGGATTTCACTGAAACTGAGTCAGCGAAGGAACAAACACAAGACAGTGACATGCAAAGGAATCAGGAAGAGTGCTCCCATGAGAGCACTCCAGTCGACGCTATACTATCAGTCAAGGAACAAGCAAACCAACCAGGGAAATTGGTCAAGAAATATGTGATGCCAACTTGGGCTGCTACCAAATCTCTGCTGTTATCCCAGTCATCCGACAGCCCAACACGCACGAATGTAGAGGTGATCGCTCCATTATTCAAGACCACACCCACTGACTATGGAACTCTTTACACTGTTCTTCGGTTAGCCCAGGGAATCTCTGCCACTGTCATTGGTCCACAGAGAAAAACTTTGATAACACTGGAATTGGACCTATATTCACGTGCTTTGAAAAATCAGCAGTCAGTTGGGGACACCAATTGGATCCTAAGGGCAGGAGCTCTCCATATTGCATTTGCTGCTTTACATGCTCTCGGGAAAACGATAGATGGCAGTGGCCTGGATATATGTGCCATTGAAAGTGGTGCATACACATCAGCAGCCCTTAGTGGGATCTTCAGTGGCAAAGCATACAAAAGAGGCATCGAATACTACATCACAATCAGTCTAGCAATTATGATGATGCGGTTTGATGTCATATTATCCACTCTTTCAAAAGGCCCAGTTAGTGTCCGGTGCAATGCTTTCAAGGACAAGCTTCATTCACGTAACCCCGATATGACTGAAGGCTATGAATATGTCAGATCATGGTACGCTGGAAATGTGAAGCCACTGGAGGAGGATGAAAACATTGGAGAGTTTGCAGAATTCCTTTCAGCATACCTCGATCAAGTGGAAAGCCTTCTTCATTTCGTCAGCTCTTGCCGCTCAGGGGACTGGCAGAGTTATCTTGCTTCCTTGGAGAACCTGATCAAGTATTTCTTCGCACGGGATCTTCTAAATTACGCTCGACTGATGCCTGTCCATCTTGCACAAATGAATGCGCTGGAAGATAATGAGCCTGAAACATGGAATGCATTGATGTCCGGTGACTTTGTTGTTGCAAAATCAGAGATACCCTTCACGAATCTCGCCACAGATCAGGCACTCGAACAGGAAATCAAGAAACTAAAGGGACACGGTGGTATGGTAGGACTCAGCAGAGATGAAGCTGCTCTCAATCGACTCGTCACCACTAAAACCTTGCTTTGCCCGTATCGTTGACGAGTATCTTGAGAGCTTCCCAAAAAGTTTCCAGGTCATCCGAACGCACAGAGCATTACCAGCTGTCTGGACAGATTGCACTGAGGTCAAGAGAGAATGCCATAAAGATCCGTCAATCAATAGAGTTGCACTGCACAGACAACCCCTTCAGAGTGAAGACACCATTGAAAAGTTTAGTTTCATCAGCTCTTGTGCCAGAGGTAGCAAAGCACGATATTCTGCATTATGCAGAAAAGGGTCAGAAGCGATTCGAGGAGTTCGTTTGTGAACGTCTGACTACCACATCAAATCTCTCGGTTTGGGACAAGATGAAGAAGCTCAAGTTGAAGGCATTCTCAAGTTGGATGGATAAATCAAAAGTACGCATTGGAGATAAAGTCATCAAATTGCGTGAGGATCGTAATTTACTGGGCAGATTTCTCATTGTTCAGGGAAGCCGACCAGGTCTAGTGCCAAAATTCGAGGAAATAATTGGCAAGTACGAGATGTCAACAGTGCCCCGCTCTCTGTGTGCTGTTGATAGATCTGTGTACATCCCAACTGACAAGGCCAGTCTGATGCATGCAGTTGAAGATGCCACGGTTGAATCCCTTGATGTTCCTCCAGTACCAGACATAGGGCAGGAAGATCCTCCAGTTAAAGTTCTCATCATTGATGCAATGGGTGTACTTCAGAGTATGACAAAGACGCCAAATATGCTGAAGATTTCACACCTTCAGGATGCATTCAACAAACGCATAGAGACAATGATGACAAGCTATGATGAGGGGCGTGTTGTGTTTGATCGATACTTGGATCTGTCGTTGAAAAACAAGACCCGGCAGAAGCGATCAACCACATCCATTGAGTACGAAGTTCATCCCGAAATGAAGCTCACCATGTCCATTAAGGAGTTACTTTCAGCATCAAAAACAAAGCGGAAGCTCACATGCTTGTTTGGCCAAGGACTGCTTGACTATTTCGCAAGCAAAGATTCATTCGTGCTCGTTGTCGTGTACGATGATCATATCAAGGGGGACTAGGTTTTGAGTATGCTCATACACATGAAGAGGCTGACACATTGATTCCAAACCAAGTACTTGCCTCTACAGCCTGTGGTGCTGCCAGAAAGATCTGCGTATGGTCGCCCGACGCTGACGTACTCCTGCTCCTTGATCTTATCGCCTCCAGACAGATAGCATCTACTATATCCTTGAAGTTTCTTACAGGCAAAGGAAAGAAGAAACGGGAAATAGACATCTTTGAAAGAGTGCAGGTTATTGGCCGTCGCAAATGTCAAGGACTTCTTGGCCTGCACAACTTCTCAGGTGCTGATTGGGGAGGCAGATTCATAGGAATTTCAAAGAAATCATGGGTAGATGCATACCTAAAGCTTGATGATGATGACCCTGCCATTGACTGCTTCAAAGCATTAGGGTGCATTTCTATTCCTGCCGAGTTGGTCAATGACGAGCTTCCCACGCAGGTGAAAGCGTTGGAGACTTTTGTGTGT
Organism: Chionoecetes opilio; assembly: GCA_016584305.1. Taxonomy (NCBI): domain Eukaryota; kingdom Metazoa; phylum Arthropoda; class Malacostraca; order Decapoda; family Majidae; genus Chionoecetes; species Chionoecetes opilio. The sequence goes on along the minus strand of JACEEZ010009171.1, from coordinate 20,307 downwards.
CATGTCTACAGTTCAAAAGGTCCAGCAACCCTACCATCACTCAGGTGGGAGCTGTTTCGGTCAAAGAACTTGGAAGGGGAAATGCTTCCACCAACTCGTGCTGCATTGCTTCCCCATATCATGCGTGCAAACTACATGACAATGCGGGACAAGTCATACCCTGAAAACTGTCCGACCCTTCCTGCAATTGAAAAAAATGGATGGAAATTGGAGAAAGGCGTGTATGTTCCACTGACATGTCTTGCCCTGCCTGCCCCACAAGCTGTAGTTGAACTCGTCAAATGTGGCTGCAAAGTAGGATGCAAGGGAAATAGGTGTAGCTGCTTGAAGAATGGCCTGCCCTGTACTCCTCTCTGTAAATGCTATGGCAGTGATTGCGCAAACGCTATTCGGGAGGACATTTCAAATATGGACATTGATGAATAACTGATTGATTTTAAGTCCGATTTTGACAGTATCGCAAAATCAGACGTATCGCTAAATACTAACACGCTTTGGGTGGATGGTTGGGCGCAGGGGTGGTAACTCCGCCAGTGGAACTCCACTGTCTGTCTTAAGCCAGAATAAAGGAGGAAAGACAACCCTGTTAACATTATTTAAGTATGCCTAGCATAAAACGTGGCATGGAAAAGTAGCTTAGACGGCTTTCGTAATAGAAGCGGGTGAGAAAACAACGAAAAATAGAGGTTTCGGTTATACCAAATCTGGACGTGATAGAGAAATTTAGATATCAGACCTGACATCAGCATCAGCAATTTAGTAGGAATCAGTAGTTCACGTGTCTGTAACAAAGGAAATGTTGAAATTTGTTGCTTAGTGTTACCAGAGACCAATCCTGGGGGTGCCAAAAGAGGAATGACCCCCCAGAAAGTGGGTGAGGGGTCTGAAAATTGGGACCACATCTTTTTCTGTTAATCTGATACCTATAGAAGCCAGAACTGCAAAAAAATCAATTTTAGCACAAAAATCCTACGGGAATACATGGCATACCACACTATTACATCTATCGCTGTCCCGGTGTGGTGTAACCAGGCGTCCACTAGCAAAGACTGTATACTAAAGAAAGACGGGAAATATTCCTATCCAACATAACAAATAAGTGTAGCCAGAACGATGCCAGATAGCACTCGATTCTTGTGTTTAGAGCGCCATCTATTGAGTGGACGAAAAACTACCTCAGTGGTTCCAGATGTTGCTAGCCTTTTATTTTCTATTATTTCAGGGAAAATATAAGATACTAGCCGCAAAGCCGCCCTCCGGGCGGACTTTTTGGCTAGCTCCTGCGGAGGGCTATTAGTGGTGGGCCTTTGGCCCACCACCTGTGTTTGGTGGGCCTTCGGCCCACCAAACACGGACTCTCCAGATAGCCCCTTCTAACTTTCCTGAAATCACGGATGTAGAAATGTATGTATTACCCCCACCCATTCACTCACCCATTACCCATCACCCCCCACCCATTCACTCACCCATTACCCATCACCCCCCACCCATTCACACACCCATTACCCATCACCCCCACCTATTCCCTCACCCATCACCCATCATCCCCAACCCATCACCCCCCCACCCATTCACTCACCCATCACCCCACACCCATTACCCATCACCCCACCCATTCACTCACCCATTACCCATCACCCTACATCAAGGTTTCCTCAATTCTCGCAACCCACTTTTTTTTCACAATTATCGCTAATAGGCTGCTAAAAAAAAGAAGAAAAGAAGTGATCAGATCATCTCATCATTGGGCTTAAAACCTTCCCCTGGTCAACCCGATTCCAAAAATGTGCCATATGAGGTGATTGCGCTACGGGGGGCGGAACCTATACCAGACACACACACACACACACACAGACAGACAGACTTTCGCTTATATTTACCATTACCCATCACCCCCCACCTATTCCCTCACCCATCACCCATCACCCCCCACCCATTCACTCACCCATCACCCCACCCCATTACCCATCACCCCACCCATTCACTCACCCATTACCCATCACCCTACATCAAGGTTTCCTCAATTCTCGCAACCCACTTTTTTTCTTCACAATTATCGCTAATAGGCTGCTAAAAAAAAAAAAAAACAAAAGATCGGATCATCTCATAATTGGGCTTAAAACCTTCCCTGGTCAACCTGGTTCCAAAAATGTGCCATATGAGTTGATTGCGCCACGGGGGGCGGAACCTATACCAGACACACACAAACACACACACACACACACACACAGACAGACAGACCACACTTTCGCTTATATTATTATAGATTACCCATCACCCCCCCCCCTATTCCCTCACCCATCACCCATCACCCCCCACCCATTCACTCACCCATCCCCCCACACCCATTACCCATCACCCACCCATTCACTCACCCATTACCCATCATCCTACATCAAGGCTTCCTCAATTCTCGCAACCCACTTTTGTTTTCACAATTCTCGCTAATAGGCTGCTAAAAAAAAAGAAAAAAAAAAGTGATCGGAACATCTCATAAGTGGGCTTATGACCTTCCCCTGGTCAACCTGATTCCAAAAATGTGCCATATGAGGTGTTTGCGCCACGGGGGGCGGAACCTATACCCCACACACACACACACACACAGACAGACAGACAGACACACTTTCGCTTATATTATTATAGATAGATATTAAGTGGAATTGGTGTCATATATATATATGCACACAGTACAACGTAGTGTAGTGTCATGGTCAGGGAAGCGGTAGTAGCAGTAATATTTCGGTGGAGGAGCTGGAGCATACACGTCTTGCCACCACCACGATAGCTCAAAGAGTGGACGACTGGACGACGGACGTCCGAGTTGATTCAAAGATGTAAAATTGTAAACAACCATGCGAGATGATGATTGCACAGAAGGTACTGACTACTGATTTTGCAACGGCACCACCTGAAGTGTTTAATTACGGAATTTATTTAATTTCTGCCCTCAATATAGTTCCTTGGTGTCTATTTTGACATATCTGAAAAAGATCCACTGATTTTGTTGTTCCTATTTGTTTTACGTAAATTAAGAAGTTCCAAATGACTGTTTTGGTTTCCTTTACATGGTGTTGTAACATCAACGATTCATCCGTATATGTTGATTTCCAGGCAATGTAGTAAAACATGTTCCTTAATATACAATCTGCATTGTACAATTCACACTTCGTGTCTTTAGAATAGTCATAGCTCAATTGACGCTAACGCCCTCATCTAGTGGACGAAAGAACTAAAGAGTAACCAGTTAGCCTTTACTACACCTTATTTTGAAGCTTTCCAGTCTTTCTTTAATATACCGTCTTTGACGAGAGCCTAGTCCTCTGGCGCATGCGCAGATTGGAATGTGGACGCATTATCCTAGTGGACGCCTGGTTATACCACAGACGCCTGGTTATACCACAAAGGCACCACCTTCTTCACGGCCACGTCACAGGAGTCACGTGGCCGTCGGGTATATAAGAGGAGAACCGGGACAGGGGGAAGATACAACATTGAGTCTCACCCCCCACCCAAGAGGAAGGCCCTTTCACCCCGCCCCCCGTCCCCTTTTACCTTTTTCCCAGACGTTCATTTCCCCCCTTCATAGGCTGCCTTGAGTTTGCCTGACGTAGCCGTTATGGGGGGTGCGCCCCTGCGGAGCGCAGGGAGACGAGTTCAGTAGTTTCGGGGGCCCTGGCACCGCGTTCCGCTGCGCCCCTAGTGGGGCCCCGGGGGGGCCTCCCTTTGTTTGTGTATTTGGGGTTTTTGTCGGTTTGGGTTTGTTTTGTGGTTTCCCTTTGTGGTTTGCTTGTTTAATAGTATAGTAATAATAATAAAAAGTACTTAATATAGTTTTTTTTAATATAAGTAGTTTTAAAATACCACAGGCTCGACTTTTTGTTTCCGCGTTGTAGTAGTTCTTGTAGCTGTGTTTTGCCTCGGTACCCAAGTTTGTTGTGTTGGTTGCTGTGTTCCACCCTCGGCAGTCTTTTTTTGTTGTTTCTTTTAGCTGTTTTCCCTGGCAGTTTTGTTTTGTTTGTGTGGGTTCCTGGCAGTTTGTTTGTGTGTTGCTGTTAGCGTTTTCCTGCGCAGTTTGTTTGTGTGTTGCTGGCTGTTTTCCCTGCGCATTTCTTTTTGTTGTGTTGCTGTTAGCTCCCCCCTTTGGGTGAAGAGCCCCCCCAGGTTAAAACGCCTAAAGAGACACCAAGCTCCCTCGGACAGTGCACTCTGTTGCACGGATATACGGTATACCGTCCCAACAGGGGTTGGCCCCCTTTTAGATTTCCCGGTGTGGTCGAACCCGAACCCCGGATGCGTGGCAAAGGGGCCAGTGACATAAGGGGACCCTTAGAGGGCTGGTTATGGGAAGCACCAGGGGGGGGAAAAAGCTCAAACAGGTAAGGTAAGCCCCTCACGGGGGCAGGTCCTTTGACCTACGACGAAAAATTTTGTAGGCGGGTCACGTTACGATTAGCAGTAGGATTAGCGTAGCAGGGGTTTTGCTCGAAGCAATCTCATTGTTGGGAAGTGAAAGTAATGGGTTTTCTTTCAAAAATGATAGTTTAAACATGGCGAGAGTTAAAATAAAGCAAAAGTCACACAGGACCCCCCCGTACCCAAAATAGACCTCCTAAGGTACTCTAAAAAAAACACACGTCTACGCAACAAAAATATCCCAATAAACGAGGGCTCATTGCAATAAAAAAAACTACAATAATGTAGACTTAATTTCGGAGAAGACATTAACCCCCAAATTAACCGCGCGTCCTGTAAATTTTAAATACGTTTTTAAAAATAAAAAATTTTTTAAAAATCCCCACCTCTGGTTAATGAGGGTTTGTAAAATTTACAAAAATTTTTACATAGACGAAAACCCTCTGTGAAGGGTTGTGGTGGGGGGGGGATGGGTGATTGTGGTGGTGATGGGGTTTGCAGTCATCATTGTCTCTATTTGATCATAAATTTCAACGGGCAATCTTAACACAAAACTAGGAAGAGCGTTTTCGGTGGTTTTGACAAAATTTTAACAAACTTGCATTACGATTTTACGATGCTAAAAACATTGAATACCTAGACAGTCCCTTTTTTAGAAAAATACCCCGATGCTCATAGATTCATTTTTTTACTATCCCATGTGCCTGGTTCTGCGATGTTTGCCAGGTGTGCAGCGCAGATGCAGTTTTTTTGCGGTGTATTTTTCTAAGTTAATGTTAAGGACTTTTTCTTTAGTATTTTATGTTTTTCAGTGATGTTTTTTTGTAGTTTCTTTGTCATGTTAATTTTCCCTTTTTACTTTCAAGGGCTTTTTCCCGAAAGGGGATTTTTATTGCTAAAATTCTATGTGGTCCCTCGCAATTTTTGCATTTTTTTGTTACTTTTTCACTGGTGCCAGGAAAGGACCCCCTTTGCACATTCTGAGATATTTTTTAATCTTTTTTTTGTGCATTGGTTTGTGGGTCTTCTATCACGTAGCATTCATACATGAGATTATAGGTAATATTCTTCTCCCTTTTATTTGGTTATTTGGGGACAGGAAGAGAATAGTAGAAATCCTGAATTTTGGACTTTCTTTGCTATGCTTTTGGGGAGAATGTTATTTTTTTTGTGTTCGACTTGGAGAATTTGTACAGGGCACTACATCTTCTTCCCCTCCCTGTATTTTGTTTTATTAAATTTTTTATTAATATCCTTTTTTGAGGGGAAAAAATGTCATCCACCCTGGTTTTAAAATCACTGTCTTTAGCTTTTAGTTCGGGTGGAACAATGGGTACAAAGGATGCGCTGGTTAATTGGATTTTTGTTTTTTTCCGAAAATTAAGTCTACATCATTGTCTTTTTTTTGGGGGGATTTAAAAGAAGCCTTCATTTTTGGGTGATTTTTTGTTGCGTAAGGCCTGTTCTGAGAGTATCCAGGAGGTCTATTTAGGACGGCGGGGCCGTGATGACTTTGCTTTATTTTTAAATCTGCATGAATCATAATTTTTGAAAAAAAAAAACCTATTTTACTTTTCCCAACAACGAGACTGCTTCGAGCAGAACCACTGCACGTAATCCCATGCTAAAAACGTAAAGGACCCCGCCCCAGTAATAGGCGTCGTAGGTAACGGGCCCGCTGCCCCCTGAGGGTTTTCCTATACCTGTTTTAGCTTTTCCTACCCCGGTGCTTCCCATAACCAGCCCTTAAGGGCCCCCTTGTGTATGGGCCTAGCCAGCGACCGCCGGGTTCGGCTTCGTACCACACCCAGGACTCTAATGGGCGAAAAACCCTATTGGCCGGATACACGTATATTTGGCAACAGGGCACTGCCAGAGGGAGCTTTGGGGTTTTTTAGGCGTTGAACCCCGGGGGGTCTTACCCCAAAAGGGGGAGTAACGAAAAAAAAAAATGGCAGGAAAAAATAAAAGAACAAAAAAAAAAGATGCGCAGGAAAACACAACAGCAACACAAAAAAAAAAGATGGAGGAAAAGTAAAGCAAAACAACAAAAAAAGAGGAGGTGGAACACAGCAAACAACACAACAAATTGGCTACCAAGAAACAAGCTAACAAGAAAGAAACCAGGAAACAAAAGCAGCCCCCTTGGTTTTTTTCTCTTAATTTTTAAAAAAATATTTAAGTATTTTTTATTTTTTACTTTGGCAAAACCCCGGCCCACCCCCCCCCCGCCAAAAAACCCAAAAGAAAACAGCAGGCCCCAGGGGCAACCACGTAGGTGCGCAGCGGAAAAAAGCGGTGCCAGGCCACCGACCTATGAACCGTCTCCCGCAGCTCCCGCCGGAAAAGAAGCCCCTTAAAAGGGTGGGCCCCCCCAACCCCGGGAAGCATGAAAAGGGGGCCCCGTTTTGGCAAAAAGGAAGAGGTTGGGCGGGGAACGCGGGTGGAGGGCCCTTTCCCCTGTGAGGCGCGACGTGAGATCAAGCTATATTATCCTGTCCCCGGCCATCCTCGTCAATAACCACGGTCACCCGGGCTCCCTTACGGGCCGAAGAAGGTTTTTTTTTGTTTTATTTATTAAGCCCCAAGACGCGGCAGGACCAAAAAACACAGTGCAAAATTTCACCCCTCCAAGAATAGACAAACAAAAAAAAGAAACATAAACCCAAACACTTGTTACAAACCCCAAAACCCACAAAAAACACAATACACACCAAAAAGGAAAACAGGCCTCGGGGACTACAGAAACCACCGAATTGTTCCAAATTTTTTTTTCCAATTTGGGTGCCGACAAAGGATTTCCTGAGCGCCCCGTCTGCCGAGCAGAACGAACGGACAGTGGAAAACAATAGTTTGGGGGAAAAGTGTTTGGAAGAGGGGGCATACACAGTTGGCAGGATGTAAAGTGGGCTCCTGGGCCCTACCCAGCAACTTTCCCCAAGGGCCCGGGAACCAAGCCGCAGCCGAGCCGAGACCACAGGTGCATGCGAAACCATGAGGCCCCGACGACGAACTTATACGGTGTGCACGGATAATGTCATAGTGCTGGATTCGAGACACTATCGACTCTCTGGTTGGTCCCTAGAACGGCTGTGGAGAGCAGAGCGTCCGGGAGCCTTGCCCGATAAAACAGAGCAGAGAGGGTGACGGCCCGTCTTACCGTTGGGCGGCAGACACAGGCTGCCTTCTCCAAAACGTTCCACTGAGGTCGCTGTGGGAGAGGCCCACATGTGAAGGATCCACAAAAAAATAATATCCAAGAAACGTTCAAATACTACCGTTAACAGAGTCAAAGACTTGTAAAACAATTTGCGGAACAAGGTTTTCGGAGACGTAAGAGACGGAAGGGCTGACGCGGAGTCACATCTCCACCACCCCATTGAGTCCTCTCTGACAAGGAGTGTTACAGCATCAAGACAACCTGCAGCGCAAAGAACGTAGAGCTGGATCAGGCATGTAGGCGTCGGCCAACCCATCCTCCCCCGGCGGTTCCAGCAGGGAGAGAAAACCGCGCTCCCCGCCCGACCATATGACTGTAAGGAACCATCGGTGTAGACGCGTGTGACACGTGACAGAGGAGGGACGGCCGCTTCTATCGGCTCCAGAGCAAGCTGCCGCTGCAATACGGGGAGTGCCGCCTTCGAAGTTGGAGGTAGCGAACCGCCGGGACGGAGCCAGCCAGGGGAGGACAGGAACAAACCTCCTCAGGAACGGTAAACATTAAGTCTAAGGAGGATGAGAACACACAGTTTGATAAGAGTTGCGACCACCAGGCATGGATTCGGGGTATGGTGAGGGAGGTCCAAGGCAGTCTAATAACACGAGAATAATGAGGGGCGAGACGGGGAGAACGGAGACATTGATAGTGAGATATGAGACGTTGAGTGGATCCTCTCAGTGTGGGGTGGAAGCTTAAGTTCTGCTGCATATTTAACTATCCTAGTGACAGGGGAACACCCAACAATAAATTCTCATCACATTGTTTTGAAACCTCTCTAAGGGCACAGGCTGAGAGAAAGTCTGGGAAGCTGAATTAAAGGCAGGGGAGAAGATAGTCAACTACCGAGCGTATGAACGGGACACGAAAGAGTTCTAGCTAAGGGATATAGAAATACCGTCCGCTTGGTGGCGAGTGACTTGAGAGGAGCGAAGCGCTTCTGAAGCCGATCCAGGAGGCCTCGGAGCCCAGGGGTGAAACACGTTGTGCTGGGTGGTCGAGGGATCCGGACTGGGGCTCCAAGGTAGACATACTGCGTGCAGAGGCGGGATGATACAGGCACCGATCGAGAACACTTGGAAGCAACCTTGCCGGCGGAGAGAGGTAACACCTCGACTCTTCTCGGGAGAAAATCAAGACCACAAACGGATAGCTGCCGATGAAGAATGAGTCAAGAGACGCTGTAGATCGACTGGGGAGGTAGATGGATACAAATGTCATAAGCACTAACAGGTGACCGAATCCCTGGGTGGTAGGTAAAAGAGAGAGAACGATCGGGATAATAAAAAGCGAACGGGCTGAGACACCGCCCTTGTGGAGTCCCTAATCGAAGATTCGAGCGGTACTATAAGCACCCTAAAGAATACTTGGAGGTCTTGGAGCCGAGTAGACCCGTATCCATTTAAGAGACGCCCTTAACACAAAGTACAACTAGTGATACAGAATGGACGTCTTTGTTCGCAACATCAAACGCCACTCTTCAGATCAATAATTGCAACCACACTGTAGATGAGAGGCGAGAGTAGAGGTCGACGAGACAATGGTGAGGCTTCGTCCTGGGGGACAGGAAACCAAACAGTCGGGGTGAAAGCTGCTCCTCAACCGGAACATGAGCCGATGAGTAAGATGGTTCCATTACCTTACTGAAACATGATGTCAGTGAGACAGGAGAGCTGAATTTTATTCAGGACGAATCTTCGGACAGGCAAAATTATACTGCAAGTCCAGTCTGGAGGCAAACATCCCTGACTGTAACAAAGTTTTTATACAGGACGTAGCAGAGGGTCACCGGGGACTTTATGAAGGAGACGGAGGACAGAGTAAGTTAACTCCATCGTTGTCCCCGGGCGATGTGCCTTTCCCCCGTGTTCAGGGCACGGGTTAGTCATCCCTGCTAAAAACTCAATCTGTCCTCGTCGTGGTAACCAGCAGTGCTCCATCCAGCGAAGCGCGCGGGGGACCTGCTCGTGTTAGAAAGGGCTGTTGAACAGGGTTAGGAAGTGTTACCCGGACTGAGTAGACCAGGATTCAAGGAGGTGTTGGGCTAAGCTCACCCGGACTGTGGTGGAGGGCAGTGGCGGGCTTCTTACCGAATCACCCTGTTGATGACCGGCGCCACATGGACTGAACGCTCGTGGTGATTTATGCCCCCGTGAAGTGTACCGCCACGACTCTTGTACTGACACAGCGTTGACGCGCCACCAGGTTGTCTCTGGATTCTTGATATCCGTGGAGGTGGTGAGGAGTAGGGTTCTGTGGTAGAGTAGACCATCGGCCTCGGCCACCCTAACCGCCCAAGGAACGCGCATCAAGCGTCCAAGAACGGGCCCGGGGCGTCGCCGAGCGGCTGGTCTGGAGAACATATAGGTGTTAAAAGTCATGAGTAAGCTTGTACAATATAGAAGACAAACCTCTGGGACCCCATATCAAATATGTAGGAGAAGGGTAGACATATACGCCAATGAATTCGGACAGTACTTTGGAGGAATGACGAAACGAGCAACGAGTGTGTCTGTAGAGGGGTATGTCATCGGATTGATTATGTTAGTGGAGGCTGAGCAGAGGGCAAATGATCAGAAAAATAAGGGCAGGGACTGAGGAACACTTAACATTTCGCTGGCCACTAGGTGAGATGGGAGTATAGGGTCCAGGGTTCCACCGCGAGAGTGAGTGCACCGCCGCAGTCCCCAACGCGTGAGGTGGGGACGCAGGGACGAACTGAAAGCACTGAGCCCATTGTTGAATTACCTGAAAGTCACCTAAAATCAGGATGGCGTGCGTTAAAGTCCACGATGAGCCATCCACAAAGCCGTAGGAAGAGGAAGAGCGAGAAATCATTAAGTCGGGTAGGAGCCGAGTAACATTACACAACTGGATCTTGCCTCGTCCCCACAGTCACTTCCAGAAAGCTGATAGGTTGTGTCGGGTCCCGGAACAGCGGAGGAGCTGATGTGCCCACAGTGGAGTAGGACGGAATTTGCAATGAGACCAATTCCGGACTATTGACCATAGGAGACATAAGCCGGCGGAAGCGCAGGGTTCCCTGCCAGAGGAGGAGGACCCACAAAAGCTTCTGTATGAAAATAAATCTCTGGGGATGGTGCGAAAAATATGCCATTGAAGGGCAGTGAGTTTGCCAAAACCTGTTATGCCGCAGGCATTCCAAGATATAATATGAATTACGCGGCTATCGAACAGCCCTCGCAATACGGATCCTGGTGAGGTAGGCGGTGGTGGCTTGAGCTGAGTTGCGGGAGTGGGCGGCGAGGCACACAGCTGCAATGGTAGAGGCAAGAACATACCAGTCTTCGGTCAAAGTGGACACGGTAGAGAAACCACCGGTTGCGCCTCCACAATCGAGGATAACGAGCTCTCCGTACTAGCGTGACTGGTAGCCAAGCAGCGAGGCGAGTCTCAATGGCCTCTAGTCGTTACTCTACCGAAGCACACTGAGACGTGAGTTTGATACAGGTAGCACGGAGGGACAGTCACCATGCGTAGGACTCAGAAGCGGCAGCGAGGGGACGGAAGTGGTGTTGTCGTGGCGCGGTGGAGGTGGTGGAGGTCGCGAACGCCCAGTGGCTGGGGGTGATGGGTCGGCGTCGAGGGCAGCCAGCCAAGCGCTGGACACCGGGCTCCTGACAGCGAGGCATTTCCAGTTGGAGGTGTCCGCAATCGGTGGGGGAGAGTCGATGAGGCAGCAGCATCAAGCGGGGCGGTTGCACAGGTGAGGACAGGTGCGGGAGTTCGTCTCACCAGCACACCAGGCACACTTCTCCGGGGCCGAGCAATACCGGAAATATGGCCAAAACCCCCCAGAACTATAGGCACAATGTCGGTCGGAGTCCAAAATGACCGAACCTCACAGGGAGGAAGGCAAGGGAGGAAGTGAACCCCCCGAGGAACGCATGGGAGGTGGCTCTGGGGAGACTTCCAAACGATGACAACCTGTTGATCGGGTTGGCAATTCTGACGGAAAGCGCGAGCCAAATACACCAGTGATTCCTTGGGCACAGAGAAAGGTCCATACAACAAGGTAGCGGGTGAGAGGTAACTAGGGTATTCGAGGGCCTATCCGGGGAAGCCTGAACATCGAGTGGAGGGAAAGAAACTCACCAGCCCTTACCCTGTCACGATGTCCATGGTTGCCGGAGACATACACGAAGCGAGATGGTGACCGCCGACATCTTCACTTCCGCCAAATCCCGGTCAAGGCAGGAAACGCCCGTGTTGAACCCGCCAGCCCACGGAGCTTTCGTATCACAGAAGGGGACCCCGCGCAGATCAGCTTGACCGTACGCATCACGAGGAGGCGAAAGCAGGAGGCGAGAAGGCGCGCAGGCTTGAGTGACAGGTTTGCAGAGGCCGCTGAAGAGAAGACTGCCCGAAAGCACTTCCCCGCGAATGGCCAGTAACAGCTGCCCTGGTGCATGCGGGTTTTTTTCGAAGAGGGCACAGGGACTCACCACTACTATTCAGCACGTCAGCCACGGGGCGCTTGTTAGGGGCGACAGGGCAGCCCGCCCGGCCCTGAGTAGGAAGGCTGGAAAAGGCACCATCATAGTTTTTAAAGTGTCGTCATCACTCATCGCCAGGTCGCCCTCAACGTCCGAGACCCCCCGTGTGGCAGGGCCAGAGTACGCATGCGCGCCTCACCTCGCCCGACAGCTTCCGAAAATAGTAGGCACACACCTCGCAGCACACACCCCAGAAACAGACAGCAGCGGAGGTACACGTCCGGTCACCTCGGCGCCCGGGCAGTGAATCGAAGAAGGTGGTGCCTTCTTGTGATGGGGATTCAGTGAACCGCCCTGCTTCGAGCTTCGGGAACAACACTCCCAGTAGCTGAATGGAAATGCAGCTGCCAGAAGACACAAAACATCAACGACGTTTTTCGTCGGTATAGCCCAACGACGGAACCCACAGCGCGGCAAAAGACGTCGATTCGTCGTTGAACGTGCACACTGGCCAACGACGCTCAAGACCGGTATTAGCAGAGGTCGAATTTCTCCAGTTCCATGCTCATTATCGCTTAGTAGCTATGAAATATCTTTTTGATAGGTGAATGTTGACATAATCGCATTTCAATGGGAATTCATAGAAGTGAAGAAATTAAAATAAAAGGACTTCTGTCTTCGCAACGCTGGGAGCGACAGAACGTCGCACTCTGCCACTGACTAGCACAGTGATCGACAGCAGAGTGGTTTTGCACTGCTACTGCAGAACGAGGATCAGCGAAGGAACGTCGGTTTCGATGATCGCCTTGACCCTTTTGGCACCTGACGCGATCAAGAGCTCATTCGGGACTACCGGTTCCGATGGCATGAGCTGATTCAGCATCATAGAGGAGCTGGATCCGTTTTGAGGAGGGAGGACGAGGCGGTCTCAGCCATCCTACCCCAACACAAGTCTTGGTGACCTCTGGTTGTTGGTAGTGGCTCCTTTCAAAACACGTATTGGAAGACATATCGGGTAAGTCATTATCATAGACCACAATCTCGTAAGCACTTAGGAAGCCTAATTGTCGTGAGTCAACCATCATGTGGTTAGAAATGCTAGTAGTTGTGTGGTGGGTTTGTGGTCCACAATTTTCACACGGCTTGTGTTGTATGATACAACACAAGCCGTTGTCATAAACAGACTCTCCAGATAAATTAAAGAACCTACCTTTTAAAGAATGCTGTCACAAACAATGTGTATCAATGAGGGTATAAGTGCAGTTAAACAAATACGGATCGGTGCCTAAAAGTATATGCTGAACATTTGTTCTACAAACAGTGTTATAGTCTCTAGGTGTTTTAGCCTACGTTAGATAACACTATAGTCGCCAGCACTTGCCACTGCACTAATGTCGTCAGGTACAATATATACGAATTTAGCATCACTTACATACTTTATGTGCCACTGAAGACGCATGCCATGCATCATCACAGTAGTTTATATTATTAGTACATCAAATACATGTCTCATGTGACACATACAAGGTGTATCTAGTAATGCTAAACTTCGTAAATATAATTGTGCCTGGCGGACATAGCGCAGTGGCAAGTGACTGGCGGACTATAGTGTTATCTACGGTACAACAGATGTGTGGAAATTAATAATAAACAAAGGGGGGCTTGGTACCAGTGAGGTTAGGTTACGTAATCAATGCCAGTTGGGTTAGGTTAGCATGAGGAGTCTAGGTGGCACTGCCCCCAGTGGGTAATTTAGTTAACTCAGCATGAGGTTAGGTGGGACACTGCCCCCCAGTTATGTCAGGAGAGTATGGTCAAATAGGGACGTTATTGGTTGAAAATACATATGTACCCAATGAGATGTTTATGCCAATTATTATAGGTTAGTTAGTGTGTTACAGATGATTATCCCTTGGAGTAAGAGGTAATATAGCGGGTAGAGAGGAGTAACAGTTTAAATTTTACAACAAATGTTGTGGCTATACTTATTAACTGTGATAACTAGTAAGTGAGTGATTTGATTTATGTTGTGATGATAGAGTTTTGAAAATTTAAATTTTATCAAATTAGTAAATGCTCATTTCATGTATGAATATCATCACTGAAAAATTATAGGGTTAAAAGGCTTAATTTGCCATAGATATTTGGTTAAATAGCAAAAATAATAGTTAGGAAAACTGATGTATACAGGCATGTACGTGGCACTGATGTACATGCACTGATATGTAGAGGCATGTATGGCAACACATTTCGTTTAATTTTCATTAAGCAAATATTAATACCATGGACATAACCTTATATTAATTTGTTAGTTATTAACCTCAGGAACCCAACCCAGTCAAGCGTGAGCAGGATCCTGATTAGCCGTCACCAATGTCCTGCCAATATGGCTGTGCGGAACATAAGGGATGCCTGCAACCGCTCGGGAGTGAGAGCCAGTGCAGGAATTATGGCGCATAAGCATTCCAAGAGTGATTGGGCACTAGATGGAGTATAACCTAACTATAATGATATATTTTCTGTACAATGTAAAGAATTGTTATTATTTGTTATAAAATGATATATGCTTGCATACATGTTAATTTGTGCTGTGAAGGGGTGAGAGGACAATCTTTTAAAAAAAAAAACATACTTTAGAGGGACTGCAAGGACATGCCTAAATGGAGACTTGATATCCATCACTTGGAGGATTCTAAGGAACAACCGTTATCGAATATTATATATTATGGACTTACCATAATATAAACATAGGTAAAACTAACCCTTATAAATATATTTCTTACTATGTATGGTGTTGCAGGACACAATTGCATCAGACCGCCATACCAGAGGAGCCCCTGTAATGTCAACCGCAAAAGGGGTATCATTCATTAATGCACAGGGCAGTGTTGCAATGCTAAGGTTTGATCATCAGCTTTGTTGGTTGATGGTTCCCAGGAATATAGTCCTTCTGTGTACCAATTTATCAATATCAATAGCAGTTTACTTATGCATAATGAAAAGTTTGTAAAAGCACCATGATGAATAATGAAGGGTTTATATATAGACATAGTGTGTGTGTAAATATATATATATATATAAATTATGATATATATATATATATATATACTATATATATATAGATATATATATATATATATAGATATAATATATAGATATATATTCTTATATTATCTCCATATATGCATGTTACTGTTGCGGCTCCTACCATGACACCTTTGTTCTGGCACCACTCTGGCCTCTATCCAAGCATGTGTGGACAGAGAGTTTATGGGGATTTTCATCTCCCATTGGGGTATAATTTAGTCTAATGGTTTCTTTTCCAGTCATCAATAATAATGATGATGAGATGAGATGTTATTATCATCATAAATGGTTTTCAGCTTGATTCATCTATACAATCTATACATTAGGCGTGTATAGCCTGAAATGTATTGGGATATGTTATTGCCAGAGGGCTTTATGGAAACTGTTGTTACATTTCAGGTGACAGTGGGATCCTCGTAATGAGCCATATGGATGACTACTCGCATCGACCCCAGAGACATCACGAGGAACATTTATAACATTGCGCCACAAGCGCCACTCGGTTGTTGGGGAACAATGTTCGCGAGTGCTGGAAAAATAGGTTAGGTAAAATTATAATCCGGAATAATCAGTTGCTATGGGGACTAAGTGACATCATGTACAGAACATTCAAAATATGCGCTGATCGGGTTTTTAACGCTTTTTTCTTAAACAACCATACTGAACCTAACCTGACCATTGTAAAAGACCTATATACCGTTCTTCATAGGATAAACTGTTACAGATTCTGCACACGCAGGTGGACCATGCAGTACGCGCCCATCAGATGCGCAAAGATAATCACGTCCTGCAGGCTCCTCGCACAACGATGTGTCCAGCCGAGAGTAACGCTCCAGAGGAGGCTACCTGTTTCCTTGTTCTCTTGTTGGAACAAAATAGTTTCAGTAACTTGCTTCATTACATATATGCAGTAGCAGTGATGTAATATTGCGGTTAGAATTGAGGGAAATTACTGTTAGTAAACTTTGGCCCAGGCGTGGCCCCCCAAAAAGGCAAACAAATTTGTGAGAACTATATTATGTTTATGGTACAAAAGTTGAGGTGGAATATAAATAATGGAATTAGTATAGATACATTCATGTCTTCAGTGCGTTTCTGCATAAAACAGTATTAGAGCAAATATTAGAGAGGAGTCAGAATTTTCGTATGAATGTCCAGGCAAGCTTCGTTACCACAGGTTGTATTCCAGTCAAGAATCTTTTTTTTCCTTTTTCTGGGGGAATTTTTTTTTACCCCCCCACACCCAGACTTCATGAGTAATGTGCACTTCCAATCTGTCACGTTATCTTACTCAGTATCTATCTATGCTAACTATCTGCCTCTTGATACCCATTAGGGTGAAATTGAGGAAGAGGAGGAATGAGGCGTGCCAGGAGTGCAGGACGTGCCAGGTGTAACACCTGCCAGAAGAAACTGGAGGGGAGGAGAGTGCAAGAGGACATCATCTACACTTCTTCTAAAGCTTCACTTTAACCTCCTTCTCCAACAAATCCAATCCTACAATTGATTCTAAACACATGCTTCTCTTTCTCCCTCTCTCTGTAACATTCACGTTCTTACCTTACCTTATCGTTTCACTATTATTCTTTAACCCCTCCCCTTTATATGCTTTGCCCATAGTGCCATATGACCCTGAAAGGTCTTGCACATTACCTTTTTAGGCATTAATCAACAATCAATTTCATCTACTCACTTTTTCACATCTCCTTTTCTACAAATTAACACTGACTCTTAATGTCTATTTACGTGCTAATTCTTCTTTTAAATTAACCGCTTCCTCTTCTGGCGGGGCCCCCTCGTTGATTCTGCTTTACACACTGGACAGCAGAAATTTACCACCCATTCAAGCACAGGTTTCCTAGTTCTCCGAACAATCCTTTATTGCACCAATCGTTCACATTCCCTTGCAACGCATTGAGTTTACCTCCTTTTCACTAACGCATACTCCACAGAGAAAAAATTCCCATGTATTTTTATTGCTCATTTTTCTTGCCTGTTACCATCACTCGTCTTGGACATATTCCCTCAGGACCTCTTCTCTCCATTGTTTGCTTCCAAATCTATAAATCTTCCTCTGAACTCCTCTTTGTCATCGCTGTCAAGGACGAGGCCTATAGTACATGCAAGAATGTTCGTCGAGTCCTCTGACGGGTGGATTTTACCAACAGCAGTAGATTGACACATGGGGATGTACAAGATTTCATAGTCTACTGCCCGGCGCGGAGACTTAAATATAATAGCTTGTTCGTGTTCGCACCTTCCTCAGGCGTTGCCGTAGAAAAAATTGGGGCCTGAGTGATGCTTTATGTCGCTCCCCCAGGCGGCAACAGATCGCAAAAATTCTTGGATATATCATTACCTCTGTATATAGCACGCTCCCATGGATCTCTGTTCTGCATTCCTTTGTGGCCTTTTTCAGACAGCTAGACTAGTCAGTGTATATATTTTTTACATAAAAAGCGTTAAGATCACCATATAGCCTTTTTTTTACATGGTCGGTCAGGAAGATGAACATTAAGGAAAAAAATACAATCAAATTCAACTCAATCATTCATTAGGGGGCATAGCGCCGGGGGGCGGCGTCGCCTCGCCCACCCTACGACGCCACTCTCGGGGGTCACACGCGCGGAGTTCCCATGCCAGGCTCTTTCCCATACAGCAGCTCCGACAAGAAACATAACTTGCCCCAGCCACGCGCCTTGGGGCGTCCCCTTGGCCTCCTCCCGCCGGATTGTTTCTTACAGATACAATCCGATGGGAAGGATGGGTTTCGGGGACGTGCCACACCCCCATATGCCGAAGTTGGCGCGCGGACTATGCAGGTAATGGGCCTCGATTCATCTCAGGGGCAATCGCTGATTTGACACGTAACACCCCAGCGATCCCCCTGTTTGCGAAGCACTTATTCCCAAAGGCATTGTTCGCTCTTTCAGTCCTATTTAGTGTCCATGTCCCCAAAACCATATATAAGACAGGGACACAAGCGACTTAAAGACCCCGGATTTTTGTCCTCCTCCAGGCCGACAACGCCAATACTCCCGCTGAGCGAGTCCATAACCCCGGGGCTAGCCAACCCGCCGTAAGGCTTCTTGAGTGACCCCCCGTCTTTTTGGACGCGTACCAAGGGTATGAAAAAACTTCCAAGATCTCAAGTCCTCGCCACCGCATGAACAGATCTACTGCTTCCTAGTAAGCTCCAAACCTGGCCCTTTGGTCTTAACCCAGGAACCCAAGTCTCAAGGCTTTGCCTCCTCGTGCGCGCCTCGAGGATCACCGGGACCCCCGCGACCAGAAAAGATTACTGCATATGGGAAAAAACAAAATCAGTGATCTTGGTGTTCCCGACGGAGCTCCACAATCACATATCTACCCCTTGTCCAATACCCAGTCCATAAAAGCGTTGAAAAGGATGGGAAAGGACCCCCCTTTGCCTCACTCCTGTTTTACGGGAAAAGAAGCTGGATACACCTGCCCCACACTTCCGCACTCTCAGTCCCAGAAACGACCATTATAAAAACCAATAGCCCTTGCAGGAACCCCTCGAAGTCGCAAAAGATCCCAGAGTGACTCACGATCACTGGTCAAAAGCCTTCTTGAGATCAAAATAGGGTGCAAGCCCCGTAGAAACTCCCTCAAAATCACGTCAACTCACTGAAAAAATGTATAAAACATTACTGCCCATTGAGATCCAAGTGCCAATCATTGATGACTGCAAACAATAATAAGCAACCATACAGGGAACCCCCACTTTCAAAAATGTAGTGAAAGACAAAAATTATAATCACAGCAACCCCCCTAACACCTTTTTGATAAAAGCACCCGTTGAAAACTAGTTACATACCCTTTACAATATTTGCATATAACATTCAAATATGCGGAAAGATATTGGAAAAATTTCCGCACAATAGAGAAATTAAACCTTTTTATTTAAAATATTTTTAGTATGCTATTCAAATTGCGAATATATTTTAAATAGTAACATGTAATGCATTAATATAAATGTTGCAAGCATCTGTTATTTAAAATGATTAAATATGGCAGATAACCCAAAAAAAACTTCTTTAAAAGTATGCACCCCTGGAGAACTTAAACCTTTTCTTTGGGCGCTCGAAAAAAGCACAAAGTTTTTTTTCCCGAAGATCAAAATCGGGACTCCCGGGAAAACCCCCCGCCACATTACATTTCATCTAAACTTTGGAATGTTTGAAAGTACACACACTCATTCCCTTTGTTGTAAAAAAATTCCCACATTGTCATAGCTAATAGAATGCAAATATCATCAACCCCAAAAAAAATCCCCAAAAAAAATCTCAAACCTAAAATCTTTTTTTCCAAAATAAGTCCTCAATCCTAAATTCTAAACCAAGTAAGGCCCTTATAAATAGCTAAACCTAATCCCCAAATAAACTACTCATCCTAAATTATTAATCCCAAGTAAGGCCCTTCTTACTAAATAGAAAACCTAATCCTAAATAAATCAAAAACGGAGGGATTAAAGACGGGAACAGGGAGGCACCCTTTAGGGCTTCCCCCCCAACACCCCTAGAGGGGAGTTTGTAGATTCCCCCCTACAAAATTCCTTCTCTCTTACACCACTCCAAAGAGAAAACGTGTGGTTTTTTGCCCACACTTTTAACTTGTTTTTATTAATTTTTTAGTATTCAATATACTTTTTTAACCCCCTTTTTTTTATGTTTTCAATGAACTATAATTAAAAAACATGTAACCACCCTCTACATTCACCCCTTTTTTAGCGCGCACTGCATTAGCGCGCTGACCCCAAAAACCATTGTACTATTTATTATTAAAACTGTTTTTTATTTATTATGTTGAAAAATTTCCAAATTAAAAAAAAGCATGCACCACACAATCAAAAAGGGGGGCGGCACACAAAAAGAGCAGCAAAGGGCATCAGGAAACTCATCGACATCTCAAAACCTGGATCTCAGCAGCACAAAAAAAATCGACATCATCTATATCCGGCACAACACACCCTTTAAAAAAGGGAGTCCCCCTCCACCCAGAAACCCTCTCCTACTCTGCGCCGAGGCTCGCTCCTAAAGACGTGTGTGCTGCTAGGGATAGCGTGTACCGGGGGGCCTCCTTTCAGTGGTGGGAAATTTTCCCCCGCCC
>JACEEZ010009169.1:0-15482 GCA_016584305.1 Chionoecetes opilio | reverse complement strand
AGAGGAGAGGGAGAGAGAGAGAGAGAGAGGAGAGAGAGAGGAGAGAGAGAGAGGAAAAAGAGAGAGAGAGAAAAGAGAGAGAGAGAGAGAAAAGAGAGAGAGTAATTATCTTGTAAGGTGCGTCACTGGTGGACTCGGATATTGTTGGGACCACTGGGGCGGGTGAGCGCTCCACGCCATGGCATTATTTTTAACATCTGAACGATGTTTTATGTGCTTGCTGCATTGCGCTTTTGCTGCTTTTGTGCATTTGCTGCATTTGCTGCTTTGCGCACTAAAAAATGTACCGTAGTCTCAGTCCGGTATTTTCGGTTTGGGTGTCTCAAAAATTCGTGGAAGCACTTTGTTTGAGGGTTGGTACACTTGTGTTAAAACGACGAGGTGTTGGTTGTCCGGTTGTTACGTGTGGTACTTTGTTCATGAGGGGGTTTAGCGGCGGGTGCCCTTCAAATGTAATCTTTTACACTGTAAATTAAAACACTCACCCCTTCTCTCCGAGCCATAACAGATGGGGAGGGTGTAAATAAGGACATTTGTTGCCCTCTTTGCAACCCTAACGGAATCCCGACCATGTGCTTTAAATTTATGCAATTTTTGGGGGCCCGCATAGGGCAGTCACGACCCGTAAGACAAACTTACAACGATTATGCCCTGTAGTGGTAACATATATTCTTGTTTTTTTTTTGTTCACCTTTGTGGTCACTGTGGACTGGGGTTTCTACCTTGAGGACGTCAATAACCCGGAGTTGCAGCGCCTTAAAACTATAATATCTATCTACTTGAGTGGGGGTGGCCGTCCCTGTGGTCTTCTGAAAATGCTCCGAACCCGGTTCCGAACTGTTATCGGTTGTTCGCTATCTTCATGTTCACAGTTTTTATTTTCTCACTTTTCTTCAGTTTTAATTTATTTCCCTTTTTCCTTTTCCAACAAGGGCACACACCAAAGCAAACTGTCTATCCCCATGTTCACTGAGCTGCGTCCGTGCACAGTCCTCACAGGTGTAGGGACTCCTGGAGTGAAAAAGTTCACTATGGCGTACACAGGAAGACGAGGACAATCTGTGTGTATGTATTCCTTACACTTTGGCATTTTAGTGCTTCTAATATGCACTCTTTTTTGCACGCGGAACAGTAGGTCTCTGCTGCGGTAGGTTATTTTCCGGTATACTTCCCTTTTGCAAGCAGACCCCTGTATAGTTCCAAGTTCCAAGGAGCGCACAGAAACACGTCCGATCACCGCGGTGATCTCACCCCTCCCCATACACACACACACACCCCACACACACCCCCCACACACATACAACATATTCACACACCCCACGCCGGTAAAGGCATACCCAAGATTTTTGGGCCCTTTTCCTTTCTGTGAGAAACCCGGGTTTAAAAAACCTCACTGCCCCCGGGGTTTTTTTTACTGACAAATTAGGCGTTTAAATTTTCCCCTTGAGCAAGGGGATAGGTGTTTTTGATGTGTGGGGTTTCCCCAAAAATTAACCAAAGATCGGTAATAAAGAGCTCCAAACTCAGTCCGGGGGGGTGAAGCGATGGGGGGGGGGGGGCGACCCCGACTCGCGGGGCCCAAGCCCAGGGTTTAAATGAATGAAAAAAAAAAATTCCCAGGAGTGAGCGGGGGGATTGGAACCGGCTAACCACAGTTTTGGCGCCCCAAAGCTCTTTTCCCTGGACAATCGTGTGTTTTGGTGTGGGGTGTGTGGGGTGGGGAAGTGTGTGTGTGTGTGTGTGTGTTTTTCCCATTATTTGTATTTTTTCTAGTTGTATTTTACGGGGCCCTGAGCGGCGCGGGTTTAGGGCCCCGTCTAAAAAGAAAACCTTTTTTTGTATAATTTCATCATTAGCCCCTCATTGTTCTTAGCGCATTAGCGCTCCCGGGGAAATCAAACCCCGGGACTTCCCCGGTTTGGGTAAACCCGGGAGCTTTGAAAAACCACCCCAACTATGGAGCCCTTGTGTTGTGTGTAGGGGTGTGTGGTGTGTGTGTGTCTTCCCCATTGTCTTTTTCCCGCGAGCGGGCTCGCAAATGGGTATTTTTCCCCTCTCGTGCAAAGCTTGGAGCTCTTATTACGATCTTTGGGAAAATGTTTGGGATCATACAAAACCCACACCACCCACCCCTTTGCTCAATGGGGACAGTATCCGCCGATTCTTCATTGAAAAAATCCTGGGGAAATGAGCGGGGCGGGGATCAAAAACGGGGGGGGCCCAAAAAAGGGTTCCCGGACGCTCTAACCCGACTGAGCAGTTAAAGGCGGTTTTTTTGTCTGGGGTGTGTGTTTTGGGGTTTTGAGAGAGAAGAGGAGAGGAGAGAGAGAGAGAGGAAAAAGGAGAGAGGGGAGAGAGAAAAAAGGGGAAAGGGGTGGATTTTTGAGTGGGAGGGAGGGGAAAAGAAAAAAAGGGGAAATTTTTGTGTTTTTGTTATTTTTCCAGGGTTTTTCGTCTTGGCAAAATATGGTCGAAAAAATCAGTGAAAAAAAATTATTTAAAATTTCTTTAAAAATTTTTTTAATTCCTATCGTTTTCTTTTTCAGCAAAATCCTTTTCGTTTACGCTAATTATTATTAAAAAAAAAATTTATTTTTAAAAATTTTTAACGTATTTTTTTTTAATTGAATCCTTTATGGGTTTAAAAACCAAAGGAGGTATTTCAAAAAAATATTTTATATTGAAAATTTTAGTGATTAATAGGGGAAAAAGGTTTTAAAAAGGGTTTTTAAATAAGGGGTTTTGGGGGTTTTTGGGGGAAAAAAAGGGGGGCTTAAAAATGGAAAAAAAAGGGGGCCGGAGGGGAAAGGATGGGGAAAAGGGGTTTTAGAACAGGGAGGAAAGGAAAGGGGAGAGAGAGAGAAGGAGAGAGAGAGAGAGAGAAGAGAGAGAAAAGGGGAGAGAGAAAAGAGCGAAAAAGAGAAAAGAGAGAGAGAGAGAGAGAAGAGGAAAAGAGAAGAGAAAACGAAAAAAAAAAAAGTGGGGAGGGGAAGAGAGAAACGTCCTTGTAGTCCCTACAATAAAAAAAAAAGAAAAAAACAAAACCCACAAATTTTTTTAAAGGGTGAGAGGTAACTGATGAGGAAAAAATAAATCTTTTTTTGGGGGTTGGATAGGCAGGGGAAAAAGTGGATACACAGTTTTTGTAAATTATTGAAGACTTTTTAAGGGGGAAGGAAAAAATGGAGAGTAGACCTGGCATATCTCTCGCTATTTTTTTGGTATTATCACAGGGTTTGAAGTATGATATTGACAAGATATCGCCCCAAAGTGTTCCAAGGGGTTTCTATGACCCTAAATTTTTGAGTTATTGTAACCGTAGTTTTCTTTAGTTATTAAAACGGTCATAGGCATAGATAAAAAAAAAATCCCTTCTTTAACGTGCCCTTTTAGGTTTCCCGTAAAAATTGGGGTTTTTTTTCCGGGGGGGGGAAAATTAAAGGTTTAAGGGGGTAATTTCATAGCTGGAAGGCTGAGTTGGGGGTGATAAAACTATTGTATTGGTGATAATGGTAGTCTTTTGGGGGTTTTCATACAAATATCATAAAGGCAAAGAAAAATAATAATGTTGTGTAGTAATATAAGTGATAGTGACGAAAAAAATTTTTTGACCATAAGTATATTTTTTACATTCCCCTGGTAGCTTTTAAAGAAAATGGGGGGGCTGAGACATAAATAAAGGGAATTTAAATAAAAAGTTTCCTCTGTCTTTTTTCCCTGAAATAAAGAAGGGTTTAGGAATCAGGATTAAAGGCCCCCCCCTTTCATACATACGTACGTAATTGATTCAAGCTGGGCAAAATTTTTTTTTTTTCTAGGGTCTTTTAATTTCCCGGGGGCCTACTGAAAAATTTCCCCTCCTCCCGCACATTGAAGGGCCTTTGGGAAAAAACAAAAAATTATACAACTTTTTTTCCCCCATTATCTCACTGATTTTCGTCCTTTTTTTTACATATTTTTGTTTTTATTATTTTGGTTTTTTTTCAGTTCACGACTTTCCTTTCTTTTTTGTTCTGATTCCCGTGGTAATAATGATGATGTAAATAAAAATAATAAAATGACAATAGTTAAAACTATATTTTTGTATGGCTTACGCCAGTTTTCCCAAATTTCAGGGGCAGCATAATGAACGTTTTGGGATTTTTTCCTTTATAAGGGGGCCAGGGAAATAATACACACTAACCAAAAGACTCACACACATCGCCACAATGGCCCATGGATAGAGCGTTGGGGATCATTTTGTGGTTAGCTGGTTCGAATCCCTTTTCTCGCAATCGGGGGATTTTTACGGACAAATTCGGGCAGTTTAAATGTCCCCCTTGGGGAAAAAAGGGGGGGATTTTTTGTGTGTGATAGGTTTTCCCCCACCCCCCTTTAAACCCCCCAAAATTTGGTCATAATGAGCACAAGCTCGCCCCCGGAAGGGTAAAACGGGGATCGTGAGTTCGGCTCTGGTGGACAAAACTAGAGGTGAAATTCACACCTACCCCCCCCTTACACACATTTCAAACACAACAGCACGCTCGGCTCCCCAACCGAGAAGCCCCCGGGGTTTAATCCCCCGTGCGAAAACGAAGACAAACGGGCGGTTTTTCTTAAAAACCCCAGCCCCCCCTCCACCCGCCCGTTTAATGGGGACCCGGGGGGTTTAAACCCCCCTTGTGACCCGCCTCCCCGGGGTGGGGGTTTCGGCCAAAACTTAAAACCTAAAGGGTGATTTATGAAAAAAGTTGCTATGGGGACGGGGGCCCTAGGGCGGGCTAGCTGGGGAATGTAAAAAACAACTGATGAAAACAAAAGGATGAAAAACACGATTTCAAACACACACAAACCGATACACACACATTCCCTCACCCCAAAAACACAACACATACACACATACAAACACACATACCACACACACAAAAACACAAACAAACATTTTAAATTTATTTTAATATACTAAACCGCAAAAGCCGCCCTCCCGGGGCGGACTTTTTTGGGTACTCCTGCGGAGGGTATTGGTGGTGGGGGCCTTTTTTTTTGGGGGCCCCCCAAAAACGGACTCTCCCCAAAATAGCCCCCCTTTTAAATTTCCTGAAATCATGGTGTAGAAATGTATTATTCCCCCACCCATTCACCCCACCCATTACCCATCACCCCCCCCACCCTTCAAATCACCCCCCTTTCCCCCCCAACCCCCCCCATTCACTCACCCATTACACATAACCACACACCATTCAATAAACCCCTTCCCATCACCCCCCCCCTATTCCTTTTACCCCTCCCCTCACCCCCAACCCCTCACCCCCCCCCCATTCACCCCACCCATCACCCCACACCCTTTACCCCTTCACCCCCCCCATTCACCACCCCTTTTCCCTACCCTACATCAAGGTTTTTCCCAATTCCGCAACCCACTTTTTTTTTTACAATTTTCGCTAATGGGGTGCTAAAAAAAAAAAAAGAAAAAAGAAAAGTGACGGATCCCTCTCATAATTGGGCCCTTTAAAAACCCTTCCCCGGTAACCCGGTTCCAAAAAAAGGGCCATATGAGGGGATTTCGCCCACGGGGGCGGAACCCATACCAGAAAACCCAAACACACACACCACACACACAGACAGACAGACAGACAGACAGACACACTTTCGCTTATATTTACCATTACCATCACCCCCCACCTATTCCCTCACCCATCACCCATCACCCCCAACCCATCACCCCCCACCCATTCACTCACCCATCACCCCACACCCATTACCCATCACCCCACCCATTCACTCACCCATTACCCATCACCCTATCACAAGGTTTCCTCTATTCTCGCAAGCCACTTTTTTTTCACAAATATCGCTCATAGGCTGCTAAAAAAAAAAAAAAAAAAAAAAAAGGGATCGAATCATAGTCATAAGTGGGCTTAAAACCTTCCCCTGGTCAACCCGGTTCCAAAAATGTGCCATATGAGGTGATTGCGCCACGGGGGGCGGAACCTATACCACACACACACACACACACACACACACACACACACACACAGACAGACACACTTCGCTTATATTATTATATATATATTATATATATATATATATATAGTATATATATATAATATATATTATATATATATATAATTATATATATATATATATATATATATTCTTATATATATATTATTTATTATTATATATAAATATAAAATTATATATATATATATATATAATATATATATATATATAATATATATAATAATATAAGCGAAAAGTTTGTGTCTGTCTGTCTGTCTGTCTGTCTGTGTGTGTGTGTGTGTGTTGATAGGTTCCGCCCCCGTGGCGCAAACACCTCATATGGCACATTTTTGGAATCAGGTTGACCAGGGGAAGGTCATAAGCCCACTTATGAGATGATCCGATCACTGTTTTTTTTTTTTTTTTTAGCAGCCTATTAGCGAGAATTGTGCAAACAAAAGTTGGTTGCGAGAATTGAGGAAGCCTTGATGTAGGGTGATGGGCAATGGGTGAGTGAATGGGTGGGGTGATGGGTAATGGGTGTGGGGTGATGGGTGAGTGAATGGGTGGGGGGTGATGGGTTGGGGGTGATGGGTGATGGGTGAGGGAATAGGTGGGGGGTGATGGGTAATGGGTGAGTGAATGGGTGTGTGGTGATGGGTAATGGGTGAGTGAATGGGTGGGGGGTGATGGGTAATGGGTGAGTGAATGGGTGGGGGGTGATGGGTAATGGGTGAGTGAATGGGTGGGGGATGATGGGTAATGGGTGAGTGAATGGATGGGGGGAATACATACATTCTACATCCATGATTTCAGGAAAGTTAGAAGGGGCTATGTGGAGAGTCCATGTTTGGTGGGCCGAAGGCCCACCAAACACTTCGGCCCACCAATAGCCCTCCGCAGGAGCTAGCCAAAAAGTCCGCCCGGAGGGCGGCTTTGCGGCTAGTAATAATATAAGCGAAAGTGTGTCTGTCTGTGTGTGTGGTATAGGTTCCGCCCCCCGTGGCGAAACACCTCATATGGCACATTTTTGGAATCAGGTTGACCAGGGGAAGGTCATAAGCCCACTTATGAGATGATCCGATCACTTTTTTTTTTTCTTTTTTTTTTAGCAGCCTATTAGCGAGAATTGTGAAAACATAAGTGGGTTGCGAGAATTGAAGAAGCCTTGATGTAGGGTGATGGGTAATGGGTGAGTGAATGGGTGGGGGTGATGGGTAATGGGTGTGGGGTGATGGGTGAGTGAATGGGTGGTGGGTGAGGTGATGGGTTGGGGGTGACGGGTGATAGGGTGGGAGGGAATAGGTGGGGGGGTGATGGGTAATGGTTGTGAAATGAATGGGTGTGTGGTGATGGGTAATGGGTGAGTGAATGGGTGGGGGGTGATGGGTAATGGGTGAGTGAATGGGTGTGTGGTGATGGGTAATGGGTGAGTGAATGGGTGGGGGGTGATGGGTAATGGGTGAGTGAATGGTGTGTGGTGATGGGTAATGGGTGAGTGAATGGGTGGGGGGTGAGTGAATGGGTGGGGGGTGATGGGTAATGGGTGAGTGAATGGGTGTGTGGTGATGGGTTAATGGGTGAGTGAATGGGTGGGGGGTGATGGGTAATGGGTGGGTGAATGGGGTGTGGTGATGGTAATGGGTGAGTGAATGGTGGGGTGAATGGGTGGGGGGTGATGGGTAATGGGTGAGTGAATGGGTGTGTGGTGATGGGTAATGGGTGAGTGAATGGTGGGGGGTGATGGGTAATGGGTGAGTGAATGGATGGAGGGCGATGGGTAATGGGTGAGTGAATGGGTGGGGGGTGATGGGTAATGGGTGGGGGGTGATGGGTAATGGGTGAGTGAATGGGTGTGTGGTGATGGGTAATGGGTGAGTGAATGGGTGGGGGGTGATGGGTAATGGGTGAGTAAATGGGTGGGGTGTGATGGGTAATGGGTGAGTGAATGGGTGTGTGGTGATGGGTAATGGGTGAGTGAATGGGTGTGTGGTGATGGGTAATGGGTGAGTGAATGGGTGGGGGGTGATGGGTAATGGGTGAGTGAATGGGTGGGGGGTGATGGGTAATGGGTGAGTGAATGGGTGGGGGTGATGGGTAATGGGTGAGTGAATGGGTGGGGGGAATACATACATTTCTACATCCATGATTTCAGGAAAGTTAGAATGGGCTATCTGGAGAGTCCATGTTTGGTGGGCCGAAGGCCCACCAAACACAGGTGGTGGGCCGAAGGCCCACCAATAGCCCTCCGCAGGAGCTAGCCAAAAAGTCCGCCCGGAGGGCGGCTTTGCGGCTAGTATATATATATAATTGATTATTGCGTTATCCTCAACACCGTCACGTCCTCCCACGGGACGCCCCCCCTGCTGTTTGCACCACCCACGACACAACATAATCACTCCGATCAGGCCTCCGTGGACTGAAAAGATATCGGCATAGCGCGATCCTTATCGTTCGCGCCATTAACTCCTTGTAAATAGTTTTGCTCTTTTAACCATGTCAGCTTCTCCCCCTTGTAAATATTTTTTGTTACAAATACTTTCCATTTTTTTCATACTTTTTTTGGGGTAGTCTAATTCGATTTTTGCATTTGTATTTAGGTTTATATTTTATAATCTTCTTACGTATATTTTCCGCCCTGACTCTTTTTAGTCAAAAATTTCCTCTATCAATATTGCTATAAAACGTTATTATTATTTTTTTATTTTTATTTTTAATATTTTTTATTATTATCAGTAATTTTATTTTTTATTGTATTAACATTATTAATATATAATAAAATTAATTTTTATAAAAATATTATTATATATTATATAATATATATTATATATTATAATATAATATATATATAAAAATTATAATTAATTTTTTTATTATTATTATCATTTTATAATTTTGTTTTTAATATTATTTTTTAATTTTATTATTATTATTATTATTGTTAGTTTTTAATATAAACACACACAGCATACCAACACAAGTGAAGGTGCCAGCCTAGTTCCGACGAAATTTCTAAGTAACAACCCTCAGCTAAATCACAGTCATTCACGGGTAGGTGAACAGGGGCTGTACTAGTTTTTTAAAAATATACATTTTATCCATTTGCTACTTTTCCCTACTCACGCTTTTTTTACCTCATAATGTTTTGGGTTTGGGAGTCGATTTTGGTAAAAATTACGCCACCCGGGAGGGGGGGATCTTGTACCCTTCCGGTTTTATTTTCCTGTGTCAGTGTCCTTCTTATGTAAGCCCCGATGTTGGACCCTCTCCCTTCGGAAGTTTTTTTTGGGCCAACACTTTTTACTTGAGGAAATTCAGAAAATCGGGGTTTGGGTGTAAACCTCGGTTTTTAAATTTCCCCTTTTTTCTGCTTCACGAAAATGAAGAAATAGCGTCGAAAATTTAGCATCTTCACCCCATTTGAAAAAGTTTGGGCCTCATCTACAAAAAAACGGTCGATGGACCCATCCCCTCCCTTAATCCGTGGAAATAAAAAAAGGGAGATTTCATCACCGAAGTTTACACCAGCCTAAAAACCCGGACAATGCTCACGGGAAAAAATGAGTCCCCGCGGGAAATAAAGGATGGGCGCTTAAAAGAAGGGCCCCACGACACACAGCATTATCCTGGAAAAAGTAATAAGAAGGGATGAACACACAGTATCGGGAAAACAATACGAAAAGAAACCCAACGACCCCCCCAAATACTGATAACAA
Source organism: Chionoecetes opilio (assembly GCA_016584305.1). NCBI lineage: Eukaryota > Metazoa > Arthropoda > Malacostraca > Decapoda > Majidae > Chionoecetes > Chionoecetes opilio. The sequence goes on along the minus strand of JACEEZ010009169.1, from coordinate 5,784 downwards.
AACAGCTTCAATGGAAAAGAGTCCTCGTCAGGCCAAGAAGATTTTTGGACAGAGGCACAATGAAGTCGACAATAACACAGAAAATATAAGGCGAAAAAACAATATCACAGGGGTATTTTTTCACCAGCTTATAAAGAATAGAACGAATAATGAGGCAGTTTTTAGCGAAAACGAAAAATAGTTAAAAAAAAAAGAATCCGTTTAATTTTTCATATATTTTTCAACGCAGAAAAAAAAAAGCATTCATTTAAAAATTTGCCCAGCAAAACAAATCCTCGAATTTCGGCTGATGCGATGAGGCTGTCCGGCGACTCTCATGCCCTTCCCTTGACTACCGAAGAAATACATAGTAAAAAGAGCACGGCCTTAAGTTTCACGGCGTCTTAGCCAAAACACCGAAGCCCTAGAAACTGCAAGAAACAGGGCGCCCCAATTTTATAAAAGCAATGTATAAAAAATAATTAATCCAAAGCTGAGAAAGCGTGCTGAGGATCTTCAACCCTCCACGCTTGCGGAGATTTAACCCGGGGGATACACCCCCAAACCCAATCTCGAGCGTGTGACCCAGCAAATCCCGGGCCAATCAAAACGAGGGAAAGCAAGTAAAAAAAATCCAAGGTCAGTAGAAAAAAATGTCAGTCAATTTTTTATGCGACTTGAGAAAATCATTGCTGTACGTTATACCAGCTCCCCCCCCACACTTGAGCATCCTTCCTTCAGAAAAGAAGAAAAACGTCACCGAAAATGGGTATGAAACCCAGAAATCCGATCTAGCAAAATAAATCGGGCGAAGTGGCACCCCGTGGTGGTCACTCTCGTTTTCTGGGGTTAAAAAAATGCAGGAGTGTCAACTCGTAGTTTGTTTTTATGTGCCAACTTTGGAAAGGAAACAAAGCCCCCCTCCTGCGACCCCGGGAATACATGCACGAGTTGGAACGGGCACTGGTTAGGTAGTGGGCAGGGAGGGGAAAAACCTCCCCCTACCTGTCACTTTGCCTGCAACCCTGCAAAACCCAGTATGCAAATCCCATCTCCTCCCCAGCTTCCGTGGAGAGGGAGCAGGTGGTATTGGCCAAATGCGCACCCAGGGTGCGCTGCAGGAAGTGTCCCAGGAAGGGGGAGAGAAAAGTAGTACGAGGGCTTCGGCTGCAAAAAATACTTTGTCCCGCAATCACACCTCCTAATAGTGCCTTGACTGCCTCTAAAACGTAAGTAATAATTTTGCTCTTTCTTCAAAGATTTTTTTTTTCAAAAATTATAATAAGTACCTGTACAAAGAAATTAGACACTTGCCAACTTCTTTTCTGTTTGCTGTATTGAAATCGTTTTTATGGGGTTTTTGTCTTTTTTTTCGGGCGCGACGACAGCGGTCACATCTAAATACACCTAGATGGCGATCTACTGTTGGTAGCTGTGGATTTTTTTTTTGAAATTTTGTTCATTTATAGCCTTTTAATGAATAATGAAGACACAAAATGACCAACTCTCCGATCCCCTTTTTAATTTTTCCAAAAGTTATGAAGTAAAAATTAATATTAACGCCACCAACGCCCCGTAAACAAAAAAAAAAAAGTTGTCCTGGGATTTAAAACTGTTATCTCGGTATTTTAAACTCTATACTATTTCTTTATACATCCTACTATAATAAAAAACAAACTAGTACTACCACAACAACTATACAACTAATGTTGTTACAAAACTGTTTTTGCAACGGTGTCCCAATTGACTAGTGAGGTTTATGTTTTTGGAAAAACCCCCACCCATATCTTTTCCCATTATATCACCCAACTTCACAAAAAAAATTACCCCCCATTTATCCCCCACCCAGCCCCACACATTACTCAAGGCGCCCCATCACCACAATCTTTCCCCAAAAAATCCCTACCCATAACATTTATCCCCATTCCCCACATCCTACGTATTAAGGTGGGGAAAAATATCCAGTTCAATTTAAAGTGGGAAACCCGACCACCTTCTAATGGGGGATCAGCAGTGATGATATGAGGAATGAAAACAAAAAAGTGTTTTAACAACAGTCTCTTCCGCAATGCAAAATTAAATAAGGAGAAAAATCTTAAGAAGAGTCAAGGCCCCCCCAACCAGGAAACTTTGTTTGGGAAAATTGTTTGCAAAAGTTCCAAAAACCCGGCAAACAGTTGGGAAACAATTTCAAGGTTTTTTTCTTTCCCCCCAGAAAGGGAAAAATTGAGGGCACATATATATGTGTGTGGTGGTGTGTGTGTGTGTGTGTGTGTGTTTGTGTGTGTGTGTGTGCATGTGCGGGGCGTCGTTGTGTGGCATTTAAGATGTGTGTGTGTGTGTTTTGGGGTGTGGGGGTGTGTTTTGTTTTGTGTTGTGGTGTGTACCAGGATGTGTGTTGTGTGTGGTGTGTGTGTGTTGTGTGTGTGTGTGTGTGTGGTGTGTGTGTGCTTTTTGTGTTTTGTGGTGGTGTGTGTGTGTGTTTGTTGTGTGGTTGGGTTTGTGTGTTTGTGTGTTTTTTGTGTGTGTGTTGTGTGTGTGCGCGTGTGTGGTGCAGTACATAGTGTGTGTGGTGTGTGTGTTTGTTTTTGTGTTGTGTGTGGTGTGTGTGTGTGTGTTTTTGTGTGTGTGTGTGGTTGTGTGTAATCTTTGGGAAAATCGATGTAGTGGTTAGCACGCTCGGCTTACAACCGAGAAAATCCGAGTTCGATCCCCGGGGGGAGCGAAAAATAGATGGGTTTGGGCTTTCTTAAAATCCCTAGCCCCGTCCACCAGCAGTGAATGGGTACGGGGCCAGCCGGGGGTTTGTAACCCCCCCCCCCCGGGGGGGGCTTCGGCCAAAACTAATTGAGCCGGTAGATCATATGGGTCGAGGCATTATCCTCAAAAAAAAACAAACAAGAAAACAGAGTGTTGGGGGCGTGGGTGTGCTGTGGGGTCGTGTGTGGGTTGTTTTTGTGTGTGTGTTTTGTCTGAAAATTTATTAAAAAAATTATTATTAGTAGTGATGAATCATCGGAACAAGCGAAAAACGTCAAGGGTAATTCATGTGGCAGACAGAAAAAAATCGAAAAAAATACGATTGAGTTAGTCTCTGCACCTGCATTTTGGGTGTAACTGCTAAAAAAATTAAAATAGACTGAAGAAGGGGGAAGCTAGAAAAAAAATTGCCGATGAATTTTTATAGACATGGGTTAAAAAGAAAAACCCGATCAAAAAACCTCAAACGCTTTAAAGGGGAAAATTTGAACTAATTACTCCTCAATGAGGCAGTAGTAAAAAACAGAAGAGGCTACTGAAACAACCTCCTCACTCACATAAACATCCCGAAGCAACTGAAGTTGGACAGGAAAATTTTTTACACACTTTTTTTAACAGTTTTCAAATGTTTTCAACAAAGTCTGCAACTGCTTGGAAACGTTTGTGAAAAAATGCTTACAAAAAAAGTTTCTTGGGGTTTGGGCGTCCCCTTTTTATATTATTTTTTTTTTTTTTAAATGGTGATGGAAGTAAATTTCGGACGAGGAATTATAAATTTAAATGAGCAGAAAGAAAAAGACAGAGAAATAAGAGACAGAGAGAAGAGAGAGGAGAGAGGGGGGGGGGAGGAGAAGGGGAGAGAGAAGAGAAAAGGAGGGGGAAAAGAGAGGAGAGAGAGGAGAGGAAGAGAGAGGGGGGAGAGAGAGGGGGGGAGAGAGTAGAGAGAAGAGGGAAAAGAGAGAGAGAGAGGGAAAAAAAAAAAACAGTAGTAGGCAGAAGGTAATAACAAACGGACATGATGACTAACGGGGAATTTTAGTATTCCGGAGAGAGAGAGAGAAGAGAGAGAGAGAGGAGAAAAAAGAGAGAGAGAGAGAGAGAGAGAAGGAGAGAGAGAAGAGAGAGGGAAAAGAGGAGAGAAGAGAGGAGAGAGAGAGAGAGAGAGAAGAGAGAGAGAGAGAGAGAAAAGAGAGGAGGAGAGAGAGGAAAAGAGAGAGAGAGAGAGAGAGAGAGAGAGAGAGAGAGGGGGGGGGGTGGTAAAGAGTGGTAAACATGTGGGCCTAATCCAAAATCCCCCCCTTCCCTTTACTCATATTGTCCCAAAAAGTCATACTTTGCCTCTATTCAACTATTACTGTTTTCATACAGGTGAAAGTAAATCTGCCCGCCCTGTCTTGCCTTTGAATAAGTGGCAATACATTTTTTAAGTTTAATGAAGATACACGTACTCACATTAAAAATAGATCTTCCAACACATATCCTTTTTGAAATTTTACTGTAAGGGAAAACACAAGAAATCTTAATGAGAAAGATAAAATTTTTTTACAATAAACACAAATAACACACACACACAACAACATACACACACACATCACCCACGATGCCAAAGGGATAGAGCGTTGACCTGCCTTTTTGTGTTTTGCCGATTCGAATCTGTTTCTGCTCCCTGGGTTTTTCACGACAATTCGGGGGGGCAAGGGGATGGGGATTGGGGGGCTGTGGTGTGTGATTTCCCAGTTTTACCCCAAAAATAGGTAATAATGAGTCCAAGCTCGCACCGGGGGAGTGAAAATTTGGGGGGGGCGGGGGCCCCAGTGTTAGCGTAGGAGTGGGAGCTCATTGTTCCGAGTTGAATCCTGCCGGGGGCAACTCTTTCAAGAGCCTGGTAGGTTAGCAGAAGGGCCTGAGTCACATCCCACCCAAAGGGGCAACGTCAAAACCATATTTATGGCTGAAGAAACCCCCATCTTTATAACCTGTTTTCCGTCTGCGTGTGAACGAAGAAATCCCGGGACAGGGAGCCTAAAAGAAAAAAACCAAAGTCAAGGAAAACGGGATCTTTACCTAAGACCCCTGGTGTCACTACAAAAAGTCCAGCCCGCGCCACCCAAAGGGCAAAATCAACCAACATCAAGACCTCTATAAGCCTACAGGCGCTATAGGCTCCAACATAAAAAAAAAAAAAAAATAAAAAAAAAAAGATGCGAGTCCCACTCGCCCCGGGAAAACCGGGGGGAAGACACAACACACACACACACACTACACAACACACACTAAGGAAAATTTCACTGACAAATGTAGGGGGTTACTGGTACCACATGTTAGTATGTCTGTTTTGGGCCCAAGGGCACCCTTCAATTTTTCTATATTTTCCTCTCTTGCCGAAAGACGTAACTGCTCGCCATCTGCTTTTGTCCCTGACTTAAGGTTTTTAAATTTATTTTTTTTCCTTTTTTCCGACCCAGGTGCAAGCACGGCCCCAAACTTTCATTGACTCCGGTGTTTCCCCATCCCCACTTTTTCTTCCCCCCCTTTATTGGGCACGTTTGTTATGTTGTATATGTAAGTTCCCAACTTCCCGATTGGCTATGACTTTTTTTATTTTCCCCCCCTTCCACTTTATTGACATTTGTTTGGGTCCCAATTTTTTTTTTTCTGGCCCGCGTCGAATGGGGCGATGTAAGGACAGTATAACTTAGTATGCAGTCAGGAACGGGGGGCAACTGTTTCACACTCTTCATTCCGTGCCTCCACCTCCCGTGTTTTAAAAAGTGTACATACTCTAATTAAGAAAAAAAAAGACTTGGTTTTCACTCGAGGGGGACATACTATTAAAGTGTTTCACTGCAGCAGATACTTCTAAGAGTGTTTTTACTGCAGCAGCATACTTTTAAACCCCAAAAGAGTGTTTTACTGCAGCAGCATACTATCAAGAGGTTTTTTTAATTTTGCAGCAGCATACTTCTAAGGTGTTTCACTGCAGCGCATCACTAAGGTTTTCACTGCAGCAGCATACATCAAGGTGTTTCAATGCCAGCAAAATTT
>JACEEZ010009167.1:0-28229 GCA_016584305.1 Chionoecetes opilio | reverse complement strand
TTTTGGGAAAACCCTTCTACTTCCCGCCTTGGGGGCCCCAATCAGGAAAAACCCCCCCAACCCCCGCCCCCCGCCAGGGGCCCCCCTTTTTTCGTCGCGACCTCGCAGAAAAACCCATGGCGAAAACCTCGCTCTCCACCGTCATGCAGACACCCGTATGTTCACGCTAATTTCCTTCCCGACACCACGCACCCTTTACCTGCAAAACGGGCCCTGCAAAAAACCACGTCACGCACCACATCGAGACTACTGGCCACCGACTTACGCCAACCCGTCGTCTTCCCCAGAACGTTCCCAAAGCAGCCAAGCCCGGGTTTCGAGTCTCCCCTCGTCAAGGTATCTCCGTCCCAGTCCAGCAACTGTCTTCTGCACTACCATGTCTCTAAAAGAACGGTGACATCAGACCATGTGGAACTACTTTCACTAAACCTCCACCTAGGGGACAGATCCCCAGTCCCCAAAACTTTCAAGAGTTCCCCCTCCAACTCCTGTGTACCATCTCCCGGGATCGCCTCGTAGGCTTTTCACCAGATTCCTCAACCCACAACATCCCAAGACAGCCATCATCCCCCCTTTTGGCTTTTTTGAATACCCCAGGATGCCATTTGGACTAGGAAACGCCCCCAGACTTTCCGCGCTTATGGCGAGGTCCTGGGGTCTACCCTTCTGCTTCGCCTACTTGAACCTTTCCCCTTTCCGGGCCATTTCTGACGCTGGGAAGCCCTCCGCGATCTTCCAATGTTTTCGCAGGGACCCAATCAACTCACCCTGTGTTTGGTTTCCCCTTTCGTACCCGGCCACCGTTCCCCTTTGCAGTCACTACTCCTAAAACCCCCCCCCCCCACCCCCCCCCCCCCCCCCCACCCCCCCCTTCACCCCAAACTGCTCATTTCTTCTCCGGCCACTTACGCCATATAACCCTGCAAAAGGACGTCCATCACCCTCGTTGGACCCCAGAGCTGACGACGCCTTCCCCGCTCTAAGAAGGCCCTTGTGACGTTTCGATGCCAGTTTTCCTTCTCCCCGATTCCGACTTTTTATTCCCAAGGCTTTAGGGATCGGTGCTGGGCCGTCCTGACATACGTCCAAAGGGACTGGAAAACCCATCGCTTTTTCCCCGAAGTCAACAATCCGAACAAAGTACAGTGCCTTCGACGAGAAATTCTTGCCTCTACAAGCTCAAAAGATTCCCTACTTCATTTGAAGGGCGCCGATTCTTCTAACCGACCACAAGCCCCCTAAACCCTACATACGTCAAAAACAAATACCTACCCCGCATATTTCGTCAATCAATTTTCTCCAGTTCACCAATGACATTCGCTCGTCAAGGGTCCCATAATGCTCCCGCGATGCCTTCACCAACAAAACTGGCCATCTTTTCTCTCATCGACTATGCTGCCATTGCCGTGACCAACCCAAATAAATCCCGGGTTGCGCAACTCCAGGGGGGAATTCTCCCTTTTGCAGAGGGAAGAAAAACCCCAAACTTCCAGGGCCCAAAGAGCACCTCTACTGATGTTTTTTACTGACGCGTGGGCCCCCGACTTTCCAAACCCCCCCATGGGGTTTCCCCCGGGCTCCCCGTCATTTTTCCACAACCTCTCTCACCCTGGCACCCGAGCGTGCAAAAACTGGAACTTCCAGATTCATCTGGCGGGGGCATGAGAAAGGGAAATTTAGAAAAGTGGACCCCGCACGGCATCAAGGGGCCAAAGGGGGGGGGTTTTAAAGGGGGTTTACACCCCACACACCCTCTCCTGCAGCAACATTCAAGCCGTCTCTTCGAGTTTGGGACCACGTCCACCCCCGACATCGTTGGCCCGCGGGCCTTTACTCCCAAGGGTCCCGGGAAAAACCTTCCCTGCCCTCCCCGGATTCACCCGCTGGCCTAAAGCTCCCACCTTTTGTGGACATCAAAAGGGACTCCGTCGCCCGTGCTTTTCCCTCAGTACGTGGGTCTCCAGATTCGGTGCCCCCCTCACCCCACATCGGGCCCTTTAACCATTTGAGTTAGCCTGTGGAAAAACGTCTGACTCTGCTCGGAATTTTGACGGGAAACCACCAGCTATCACCCACAAACCCAAAAGTCGCCCTCGACGCTTCCACCGGCAACTCAAGTCTTTCTGGCAAACTTTTAGCCCACCCAAAAGTAAAGACTGGCTGTTGCTCTACCCCCTTTTCCTCCTCGGCATACGAAACCCTCAATGAAGGATGATCCAGGGGACTCCTCTGCTGAGGCCCATCTTTCGGAAAATAAAAAGCCCGGGGTACCAGGGGAATCCTTGCCAGGGCCCTGATTTTCAGGCCTTTCAGTATCCAGGGGCTTGCCAGCAGCCTCAAGGACTCCTGGGAGAACCTTCAGCCTGTGCAGCCCTTTGCACCTCTTCCCCCCAAGGGCCCCTTTGTCAGCCAGGACCTCGCCCGCTGCACTCCCCGTCTTTTGTCAGGGTAGACGCCCGTCAAGAACCCCTTCAGCCCGACAAAGGGGCCCCCTTTGGGAAATCCCTCCCTTTGGACGAGGAAGAAAATTCCCCATAACCGCAACGGGGGGCCCTTTGGACGTTATCGCCCCTCACCGCGGGAAAAAACCCGCGTACCTGCTTTAACTCTACAAACAACCCACACCTGATGCAAGACCACGAAGTAAATTCCCGTGTGGTGCCCGGGGCGTTCCCAAAAAAAACGGTTTTATTCCTCCCACCTCGCAACTACCGGGGGAGTACTGTAGCCCTCCCACGCGGGTAATACTTCCCGTGTACCTTTCCCTTTCCCTTTTCCTTTTTTCCCGTTTTTCCCCTTTTCTTTACGGTGTTCGAAAGGGGCTACCCAAGTAAACATAAAAAACCCTTTCACATACATACCCTTTTTAAAAAACCCTGTTTTATTTTCACCCCCAAATTTTTACTAAACTATCTTTCTACGTTTTTTTCCTTATTGTTTTCGTGTTTTTTTTCATATCACTTTTATTAACTATTTAAAGTAAAAAAACTCCCATAAAGCGATATATCCTGTATTTTTTATTAAAATTTTTTTGTATATTCTGTTCAAGTTTTTTAAAAGAAAAAGAAGGAGTGAAAATTGAGATTTTATTATTTATCTAAAATGTAAGGGGTTTAAGGGTTAAAGATTAAATCTCCGATCTCCGGGCATCGGTTTTCCCGCGACCTAAAAAACTCAAAAACGGGGGAGGGGGACTGCGTCCCACGTTTGTGTCGCCTACACCATATCCTTATAGGTAAAAACCCCCACTATACACTCTCCTTTCCTACAAAAAGCCCTATACCCCCGAAAGTATGATTTGCGCGGAACCATTGAAGAATGTTTTTTCAGAATCCATTTGGGGGAAACAGAAACCATACTCCCCCAAAAGAGACCAAAAATTTTGGTCCCAGTGTAAAAATTTTTAAAAAAAACTAATTTACGTGGGGGAGCACAATATTATAAGCACGTACCGTGAATTATATAGGGTCAGAGGCCTTGACAAGCTTATGTAAGGCGCAACACAAAAAAAAACCTGAATTGTACAAAAAACTAAAACAATTCTATCTGAAACACAGAAATAAAAAATTTTAGTGCGGCGGGAGCAAATGTTTTATTCACGTCGCACAATCTTATGAGGGGGAGAGGCCTCTGATTAGCTCATTAAGGGTGCCCTCACCAAAACATCCAAAGTATACTACTATTTTGAACATGGCCCTAAAAAAAAATTTGGACGAAAGGCAAATACATCCCTCAGGGGTGGGGGGGTCTGGTGCTGTTGCTCGCGGAACCTCGATGGTTCTTAAAATAAATAATACTTTTTTCTATGAAAAAAATTTCCATACGCTATTACCGTCGCAAAGGTTTTTTATCCAAAGAAAAGCTTTAAAAGTATTGTAAAAAGTATAAAATGAATGCAAAAAATTTTGATCGCCCAGTGAGAGGGAGGTCTCACAGGACTCACGTTCGCCAGGCTATTCCAATACTTCTCCTCCGCCAGCGCTGGCGGAGCAGCGCCTGGCGGAGCGCTCGTGGCGTTTAAAAGTAAGAAATCACGTAGCGCCTGGCGAACGCTTTCCGCCAGCACTGGCGAAAGATTTAAAAAAGTACGGCCCTTAAACTTATATGTGGCTAAGGGGCTATCTTCCTGAGATATATTTTCAGGCCATCGGAATTTGTGAAATTTTGTCTTCTTCCTTTAGACCTAATCTTAGGAAAGCCTTAGAGATGTCAGCCACATAGGCGAATTTATCTGTTCTGATTTTTACTAGGACATCTCCTAGATTGGACAAGAGATTCGGTCCTGTCTGAAGGCAGTCATTTAAGCTAGAATCTTGTTTAGTTTTGAAACTACAATTGAAAACTATTTAATGGGGGTGGTTGATGAATCTTTGGCCACTGCATGGTGCGGTAAATATGTCCATATTATGATTTACTGCTCCGTCCAGTTTTTCGATAGTCATCCTTTAATTGATCTTGAATTATCTTATCATAGCACTCCAATTTAGCTGGTTTTTCTTCAGTTTTCTTATTGAACTATTTAATTGGCTCTTAACTATGTGATAATTGGAAGAAACACAGGGGCATCTATTGCCAAGGTAGTCCTACTTCATATTTACAATTTACATAATTGACAGTGTGATCATAGTGATTCTAGAGTATTTTCTCCTCTTTAGGTAAACTGTGGCAGGTATGATACGACGCAGTTTCTAGATCCTATAATTTATGCACGGGAATCCCCTTCTTCCAATAACTCATTGATTTGAGTGGCTATTAATGAAGTTCCAATTCTAACAACCAAGAGGGGTTGTGCATGACTAGGAATGCATTCCTCTTGTTCAGGCTGGTGAGTGATTTGTGGGATAGGTCCCATTATTACTTAACCACCAGCACTGGTGAACATAGAAATGTTATGTTTTTTGATGACCTTACTTAGGTATCGCCCAAAATAATCAGCGCTATTATTAATTGGTATGGACCATAAACATCCTCAAAGGTATTTTTAACTAGTCTAACACCTATCTCTTTCAACATTTCAGCTGTAGATTTAGTCCTTTTACAGTTCAATTTATACCGATGTTATTTACTACAGCAGCTACTCCTACCTTTATAATTCCTAATTGGACTAGTGGTCGAACAATGTCAAAACTTTGAGCTTCTTTGTTGGCCAGAAAGCCCGAATGGCTAAGTTCACCTTGCTAATTATAGGTAGTTGTAATAGATCAACTATCTCTCCACTAATAAATGATCTTTGTGTACACTGTCAAACATTGTTTTCACAATGGCTGAATTACCATTGTGGCTCACCTTCAATTCTGCCGTAGGGACAGCGGATGAACTACTCATACTAGTTACTGCCATTTTAACGACCGTAGAGTCTGTTCTCACATCACCATTAGGACATAAGGCTGTGATTAATGGATTTTCTACACTTCTTACAAGTACCCAGACTAATAGGACAGGCTTGTATTGCATGTTTTACCACTAAGGCAGGTTAGGCAGTTTCCCAAGTCCATTACCCTTTTGAGCCTAGGGAACAATCTGGGTATATATTTCAAGTGGAGGGTGGATGTTCTTCCTCGCAGAAAGCACATTTTTTCTGACTTCACTGGTAATAACCCTATATTTAGGAATGGCACCTGTTCTTTGAGTAGGTCTTAGTGGTGGTTTACCGGCTGGTCTAGTTTGAAACTTATCTACCGGTTTTCTTCCCATCGTAACTTTAGTAGGAGCGGGATAACTACCCACCAATAAGGGCTCTTTAAACTATAAAGGTTGCTGAATCGCTGATTACCTTTAGGTCTAGTTATCTCAATCTCCCTGTGAGGGGGTTCCTGCTCAATAACTTGCAAATGTTTGCGCTCTTGTAATAATCCTTCCTCTATTTGCTTGACCGTGAAGTAATTACTATTGTACCTCTAATTTAAGCGGTCTCGCATCCTTGTTGATAGTTTCTCCATATCATGATACTGACCATCTAGTCTGACTCTGTCAAGGGTTTATGAGCTTCAATGGCTCTTAGTGTGCAATTTAAAGATATTCTGAACTATTCCAATTCTCTGTGATTGTGAGATGGGCTCAGTAGATCCATGAACATACATAAAATATTATTTATTATCTGATCTTTATCTTCATAATTATCTCTAAGAATCTTGAGTGCCACATTATAATTGGCATTTTCTACTGTTAATTCCTTTGCCAGCAGATATGCAGAACCTCTAACTGACCTAACAAATAGGCTAATTTATGTATCTCTGTTAAATCAGTCCTATCATCAATCAATTTGAATTTATCCAGAAAGAATACCAATTTTCCCCTTCAAAATGTGGCAATGATAAATCTGGTAGTTTAAGTTGGAGGTAAAGAGGCTTTGGCTGTGGGTTTCTGATCACGCACTAAGTCTCATATTTGAATACCGTTCCATGTATTTTGTACATTCTTGATCATACTTGATCTCATAATTAATAATTCTTCATCCCCAGCTTTTAAAGATTGAAAGGGAGCCTCTTCATAATTATCCCATTTATTTTTAGCATTAGCAGACCTGTATTTAAACTATTATAGTCAATAGGGATAGTCTCAGCTGCTCCCTCACACTTTTTTAAATATTCGTGTAAGCCATCCTAATTAGCCGCTAATGTTTTAGCCCTTCCGTCATGATTTAATTTGATGATTAGATGAAATGAAAAAAAAAAAAAAAAAAAAAAAAAAGGTTGGATACAAGTTTACGAGTTAGAGTTCCCTAATTTAATTATTTTAATCTAAGGGTGGATGTGCAGTTGAACTCGGCCTACCAAGGCGCGAAGCCAGGCCTATAAACCATCAACCACTTTATTAACGCAACTACTAACTTTGCAAACATTGTTGTTGGCGGATGTAGCTTACCAATGCGGCCAGTGTGCCGTGCCTGTCTATGACACGGCGGGCGAGTACGGCGGGCGAGTCGAGAAGGCCAAGTCAAGGATGTTTACCAAAGAGGCCGGGGGAAACTGGTGGCTATATATCGTTACCCCCAGAAAGAGAACTGTGAGGTCATGAGGCCACTAAAGTACTTCATTTAGACGTGCGTCTGTGTCAAATAAATCAGCACGACCGCCGGGTGCCCGGAAGAGCCTGAGTTTCCACACCTTCCACCGCCAGTCGCTGAGGGCATAAGCTGTGGCCCACAACGGCCACCTTGTACAATGTACATTCCCAAAGATAATCCTCACTCGGGGCACCAAACTGTTGAAATTATAGTAATAATTGATGTGAACTCACCTTGCTATTAACCGAAGAATACCTAGACTGCAATGATACCCTATTTAGGACGCTAACTATGGTATACTCAGCAGTGGTAGATGGTTGATGATTGAAGGCTTGATTATTATTTGAGGGAGTGGTGGTAGTCGATGTAGGGCGCTGGTAATTGTGATAGGGCACGTAATGACGGCGATGGTGGTAGGCCAATGGTAACTTTTCACAGTTCCTGGCGCGGCACGTACTGTGTGGTGTTTTTACCACTTCGTCCTTGGTTAACCGATTGATCGGTTATGCTGGCTCACTCATAGTAATATGATGAGCGTGACTACACCTTAAGTGTATAATCAAGAGAGTACTACACCTTAATCGTGTAGGGTCTATGCGTGAACGCTGTCTGACCGAAAACCCTTATCAAGTCAGCTGGAGCTATACACGTGTACGTTCCAATAATGTTTACTCCTACGTGGAGGTTCCAATATTTTCCTCACAATTCTATATTAGTTAATCCTTTGATTAATTGTGGTACTAGTGAATACCACCAGAATTATATTACTATATGTAATACATCTTAATTTATACCCAATTCTATAATAATATATACAGAGGTGCAATTTTTACTCATCTCCCTTTTTGACAAGGGAGGCGTATCCCACCATACCATTCTCCTGATTAGAGAGCGGTTTTAGTGGATAATTCCACACCTGTGACAGCGTGAGTCAATAGGCTTAATCCGGTAGGCAAACTGTCCGGTAGGCATATTGTCCGTAGACAAACTGTCCGTAGGCAAAGTGTCCGTAGGCAAAGTTGTCCAGCCACGGTGAGTGGGCTGTGTGATGGAGTGTTGCCGTCTATCAGGTTTGTATGCTATAAAGTTGACTCATCTCTGACTTGTATCAAGATTCAAACATTACGAGTATTTATAAATCATGGGTTTATATAAGATTTAATTTTGACATGAAAAGTGACAAAAATAGACCTTTATTAATTCTGACCAAAATTGTAGAATTTTTCCGTTTTTTTTTACTAATATATTTCTTTTTACATGACAAGAACCAGGTTTATATTTCTCACAGTTATGAATTGAGAAAGTCGAGCCACTATTTATGGTGAATTGCTTACATTTGTTAGTTCATTCCTAGGGTTTAATCTACACTAGATAATAATCATAACAATCTGCATTTTGGACATGAAGGCAAATTGTAACATACTCAGCAGAGAAGGAAAATGGAATTATCTTTAGTACAAACGTAGCGGCATATTTGTCGTACAACTCAATTAAGTCCTTATCTTCATTATCAATATGTATAAACAGTGTGCACTCATGGTTCGAAGTAAAGACAAGTTTTGCATATCTTTCAGTGTCAAGGCGATTCCTCAATTTAAATATACAGGTTCACAGGAGAACAAAACAATTGGAGGCAGCTCTAGAAAATAGTTGATGGATGCACTGCTGACATGACATCACTCTCGCAATGCCCTCAATGCGACATCACCTCAACACTTCAGTAGCCAGCATGTTCCTGGTACACAATCTTAAAATCATATGCATGGAAAGGTGGGATTCTCCTTGAAGACGTAGATTTCAAAATTGGCATTAGGTGACGACTTATATTTTCGTAATATTTCTAACATTGCAGGCATACCTCATCTAAAAACCTAGATTGGGATTTTTTTAAATTTTACTTTCGTGTTGTAGCTAGGTATCAATCAATGGGGGGCTTCTGGAGGGGCACTAGGCAAGCTGAGCGTTGGACATTCTGATGCCAGGTAGTACAAAGGTATAAGGGCATATTTTAAGATCAGATAAGTGGTAGGTATTAAAGCATTACACAGAATACTTTGGCCATGGTCAGTTGGGGCCCTGATTTTCAAAAGGGGGCACATGCCCCCTATGCCCCCCTTCCCCCGTAGTTACGCACTGGTCGGAAGTTTTATTTAATCTTCCAGTTTTTCTATCCAAAATAAGACATTGACAGAAAGTGAACATGATTTTTTAGCTTTCTCTCTCTCTCTCTCTCTCTCTCTCTCCTCTCTCTTCTCTCTCTCTCTCTCTCTCTCTCTCTCTCTCTCTCTCTCTCTCTCTCTCTCTCTCTTCTCTCTCTCTCTCTTTCATAATCTCAGAGGACACTTCGAAACAATTGAAGCATAGTTAATTACTGAAATGATTGTGATCGTAATTCTTTCAAACAATCATGGTATACATATATCTGGCACGTTTACTATCATCAAATAGAACCTTAATATTCACGATAGACCACACGTTAAGCAATCCACAGTACAAGAATCAAGGAGAAAACTGTGAATTTGAAAACTAAAGTGTCGAGGCTTTGCAAGTCGTTTGTCACTTACCTCGTGACTTCAGCAGGAGGCAGGAGCGGGTGGGAGGCTTGGCAGGGGTTGTGGTGGCGGCGCCGGTGCGCAGGATGAGTGGTGGTATGCCGTTCAAGGAAATTTCCTTATTTTTAAGAAATATAGGCCTGAGAAGGAAATTTCTAAGGAAACCCAAAATCTAAGGAAATCCTAAGGAAATCCAATTTTTTCGGACATGTTAAAATTGTGTATATTTAAAATGTATTACAAATGTATTTAAATACAATGATGTATTTAATATTTAGTATTTAAGTACATTCGTTAAATGTATTTAGTATTAGTATTTAAATACATTTATCCCATGTATTTAGTATTTAGTATTTAAATACATTCAATGAATTTAGTGACCAGCTCTGGCTGTAGTCTACAAGGGCACGCACAGTGTGCACGTAGAAGAGGCGCAGCACTGATGACGTGGCCCCGGCGTGTGTCCTGTCATGGCCCTCATAACGTTCAGCCTGGTCTCAGCCCTCTCCTTCAGATACGTGACCTAAGTGGTGAAGTGGAGGCCCCGGTAAAGCCACATTTCGAGGTACTGGAAGGCGTGGGTCCAAGCCAGCCTGATGTCCTGTATCTGTAGAGGACAGACCGGGGGGGACCCGACTTAAATACCATGGCCTTGGACTTCTCAGCCGATATCTTGAGGACCCAGCTCTCTGCACTTGCAACTGACCAGGTCAAGGGCTTGCTGGGTCCGAGACACTCCGGACCACCCGTCACCTCGGCCAGTACGACCAGGACCAAGTCGTCGGCATAGCTGAGAAGTGCCGTGCCCTCCCGGAACGGCAGGCTGACCAGCTGCTCCATCAGGAGGTTGAAAAGGTGGGGCTTAGGATCCCGCCCTGCGGCGTGCCGTTCTCCAGCTCCCTGTAGCTGGAATTGCGCCCCTGGAACCTGACCCTGGCGCGGCGGTGCTAGAGGTAATCCTCAATACAGGCGAGGAGTCTGCCCCGCACGCCCCGCCGCACCAGCGCGGCCAGGATGGCGTGGGCGTTGGCCAGCTAAAACGCCTTCTCCAGGTCAAGGAAGATGGCGACAGCAGGGCGGTTGTCGATTTGGGCCAGGAGGGCCATGACGCTGTTGGAGGTGCCACCCCCGTGGTGAAGTCGAAAGATGTGTGGGTGGAGGTCTCCCAGGCGCCACAGGGAGGCGGGCCAGCACCATCCTCTCCGCCCTCTTGGCCGTACAGCTCATCAGGGAGATGGGGCGCGGGTTGGTGGGTTCCCCGGGCTAGGGATGGGCTGGAAACACATCACTTGTTATTCCAACCATTGTCATCACCGTCACTGTCATCACCACCATTGTCATCACCATCACTGCTATTCCCACCATTGCATCACCATCACTGTTATTCCTCACCATTGTTTCATCACCCATCCAACGTTATTCCCACCATTGTCATCACCGTCACTGTCATCACCACCATTGGCATCACCTCCCCTGTTATTTCCCCCCATTTTCATCACCATCACTGTTATTCCCACCATTGTCATCACCATCACTGTTATTCCCACCACTGTCATCCCCATCACTGTCATCACCACCCATTGTCATCACCGCACTGTCATCACCACCATTGTCATCACCGTCACTGTCATCACACCATTGTCATCACCGTCACTGTCATCACCACCATTGCCATCCCCCATCATTGTTATTCCTACCATTGTCATCACAATCACTGTTATTTCCACCCTTGTCATCACAGTCACTGTTATTCCCACCATTGGCATCACCATCACTGTTATTTCCCCCCATTGTCATCACCGTCATTTTTATTCCCACCATTGTCATCACCATCACTGGCATCACCACCATTGTCATCACCGTCATGCCCTCACCCACCATTGTCATCACCATCACTGTTATTCCCACCATTGTCATCACCGTCACTTAATTAATATATATAAATTATATATTATATAATATAATATATATATATATATATAATATATATATAATTATATATATATATTATTTTATTCATTATTTTTATCTTTTAAGTAGTTTGCTAAAAAACTTAATAGCACAAAGTCAAAGTCAAAGTTGATAGTCAAAAGAATGCGATAAACCACTATAGTATACAACAAGTGCTTGTGGGCCCTTCGGACCCATGTAGTGAGTTTGTAGTAGTAGTATATTTTAAACAACAATGTGAGTGCAAACTCCAATCGGGTTTTTTGCTGTTTGTTGGTCAGTCCCGGGCATGTAGTACGGTACGGTACGGTAATATTTTTCGTAATTCGAACTCAGATAATACAGTACCGTAATTCCGTAAAAGTACCGGAATATTTGTATCGTACCGTACTGGTACGATTAGTTTTCGTACCGTACTTTCGAACTATTTTTTCGTACCCATAAAAAATTGACTTTCAGAACCAAATCAATAATTGACAATATTACCAATAATTTTCCATTGTGATTTTAATATACACATACTTTTGCAGGTAGTACATACAACACATAGTAATTTTCCCCTTTATGGAAAATATAAATAATTTTATAAAAAGATTTTAAAAAATTTGAACAAAAATTAAAAAAAATAAAAATTTAAAAAATTAAAAAAATTTTTATTTAAATTTTTGGGTTTTAAAAATTGGAAACAGTCTTAAAAAAAAAAATAAAAAAAAATTTGAAAAAAAAAAAGGTTGGGTTTTTAAAATTTTTAAAAATTTTTTTAAAAAAAATAAAAAAAAAAAAAAATTTTTGGGGTTTAAATGGGAAATTTGGGGGGAAAGGGAAAAATTTTTTTTTAAAAAGGAATAAAATTTTTTAAAAATTAAAAAAAGGAAAAAATTTAAAAAAGGTTTTTAATTATTTTTTAATTAAAAATTTTTTTAAAAATTTAAAAATTTGATTTTTAAAAAATATTTTTGGGCTTTATTTTTTTAATTGGATTTTTTTAAAAATTTTGGGGTTTAAAAATTTTAAAAAAATTTAAAATTTAAAAAAAAACAAAAATATTAAATTTTTAAAAATAATAAAAAAATAAATTTTAAATAAATTTTTAAAAATTTTTTATTTTTTTTAAATATATATAAAATTTATAAATTTTTTTTTAAAAAATTATATATAATATAATTAAAAATTTTTATATATATATATAAAAAAATATATATATATTAATATATAATATATAATATTTTTAAATATATAAAAAAAAACCCCCCATTTTACTTTTAAAATTTATTTTTTTAAAAAAAATAAATTAAGAAATTTAAAAATTTTAAAAAATTTTATTAAATTTTTTTTTTTTTTTTAAAAATTAATAAATTTAATTTTTTTAATAAAAAAATTATAATAAATAAAAATTTTAAATTTAATTAAAATAAAAAAAATATTAAATATAATACAATTAAAAAAAAAAACAAAAATTTTAAATTTAAAAAATAATAATTTTTAACTTTTTAAAAAATTTTTTAAAAAAATTAATTAAACCCAATTTTTATAATAAAAATTATATAAAAAACCCCTTTTAAAAAAATTAAAAAACTTACACCCCATAATTAAAATTTTTAATCAAATTAAAAAATTTCATTTAAAAAAAATTAAAAAAAAATTTTAATTTTCATAATTAAAAAACAAAAATTTTTCATTTTTAAAAAATTCCCCCCCAAAAAAAAAAAATTCCCCCTTTAAAATAAAATTATAAAAAAACCCCCCCAAAAAACCCCCTTTTAATAACAAAAAATAATTTTAAATTTTAATTAATAAAAATTTTTTTAATTTTTTTTTTTTTAAAAAATTTTAATTATTTTTAAAAAACTTTTTTTCCCCCCCCCAATTATAATTATAAAAAATTTTTTTTTAAAAACCCCAAAATTTTTAATTTTAATTAAAATTTAAACCCATTATAAAACCCCCCAAAATTAAATTGAAACTTAATAATAAAAATTTTATAAAAAAAAAATAAAAAAAAAAAAAAAAAAAAAAAAAAAAAACAAAAAAAAAAAATATATTAAAAAAAAATTTTAAAAAAAATTAAAATTCCCAAAAACATTTAATTAAATAACAAAAAAGAAAATTTTTTTTTTTTTTTTTTTTTTTTTTTTTTTTTTTTTTTTAAAATTTTTTTTCTTTTTTCCCTTTTTGTTTTTTTTTTTTTTTTAAATTTTTTTTTTTTTTTTTTTTTTTTTTTTCTTTTTGGGGTTTTTTTTTTTTTTTTCTTTTTGTTTTTTGGGGGGGAAATTTTTTTTTTGGGGGGGGCGGGGGGGGGGTTTTTTTTTTTTTTTTTTTTTTTTTTTTTTTTTTTTTTTTTTTTTAAAAAATTTTTTTTTTTTTTTTTTTTTTTTTTTTTTAAAATTTTTTTTTTTTTTTTTTTTTGTTTTTTTTTTTTTTGTATTTTTTTTTTTTTTTTTTAAAAAAAATTTTTTTTTTTTTTTTTTTTTTTTTTTTTTTTTTTTTTTTTTTTTTTTTTTTTTTTTTAAATTTTTTTTTAAATTTTATATTTTAAATTTTTTTATTTTTTTTTTTATTTTTTTTTTTTTTTTTTTTTTTTATTTTTTTTTTTTTTTTTTTTTTTTTTTTTTTTTTTTTTTTTTTTTTTTTTTTTTTATTTTTTTTTTTTTTTTTTTTTTTTTAAAAAATTTATTTTTTTTTTTTGGTTTTTTGGGGTTTGTTTTTTTTTGGGTTTTCTGTTTTCTGTTGTGGTGTGGTTTGGTTGGGGGGGCCCCTTGCCTTTTTGGGGTGGTTGGGGGGGAAAAAAATTTTTGGTGTTTTTTTTTTTTTTTTTTTGCGCCTTTGGGGGGCCCGGTGGGGCGGTGGGGAATTATTGGGGGGGTGGGGTGGTGGGGGTGGGTGGGGTGGGGGGTTGGGGGTTTGGGGGTTGTGGGGGGGGGGTTTTGGGGGTGGGGGGGGGGAATGGTGGGGGGGGGGGGGTGGGGGGGTGTGTGGGGGTTTGGGTTGGTGTGGGGTTTGGTGGGTGTGGGTGGGGTGGGTGTGTGGGGGGGTAATTGTGGGTAAAGGGGTTTTGGGGGGGGTTGGGGGTGTGGGTGGGGTGGGGGGGTTTTGGGTGGGGGGGTGGGGGGTTTGGGGGTGGGGTGTTTTTTGGGAGGGGGGTTTTGGGGGGGTTGGGGGTAATGGGTGGGGGTGGGGGTTTGGGGTGGGGGTTTGGGGTGTGGGTGGTGGGGGGTGGGGTGGGGGGTGTGGGTTGGGTGGGGGGGGGGGTTTGGGTTGTGTGGTTTTGGGGGATGGGTTGGGGGGGGGGTTTGGGGGTTGGTGGTAAGGGGTTGGTGGGGGGGGGGTGTGGGGGTGTGGTGGGGTTGGGGGGTTGGGGGGGGTTTTTTTTTTTTTGGGTGGGGGTGGGGGTTGGGGGGTGTGGGGGGGGTTTGGGGGTTGGGGGTGTGGGGGGGGTTTTTGGGTTTGTGGGGGTGTGTTTTTGGTTGGGTTGGGGGGTGGGGGTTTGGGGTGGGGGGTTTTTTGGGGGGGTGGGGTTGGGTGAGTTGGGGGGGGGGTTTTTGGGAAATGGGGGTGGGGGTGTTTTTTTTGGGGTTTTGGGGGGGTGGGGTGAGGGGGGGTTTTTTTGGGTGGTGGGGTGGGGGTTTTTTTTTGGGTGGGGGGGTTTTGGGGGGGGGGTTTGGGGGTGTGGGGTGTTGGGGGGGTAAGGGTGGTGTGGGTTTTGTGGGTTGGGTGGTGGGGGTTTGGTGGGGGTTGGGGGGTTTGAATGGTGGGGGTGTGGGGGGGGGGGTTTGGGTTTTGGGGTGTTGGGGGGGGGGGTTTTTTTGGGGGTGGGGGTTGGGTGGGGGTTTTTTTGGGTGGTGGGGTTGGGGGGGGGGGGGGGGGTTGGGGGTAAGGGTGGGGGGGGGTTGGGGGTTTGGGGTGATGGGGTGGGTTTTTTGGGGTTTTGGGGGGTAAAGGGGTTTGTTTTGGGGGGGGGGTAAATTTGGGGGGGGGTATTTAAGGGTTTAAAGGGGGTTTGGGAGGAAATGGGTGGGGAATTTTTTGGTGAAAAAATTAAAGGGTTTTTTGGGTTTTTAAAAAGGGGTTTAATTTTGGGGGGGGGTGGGGGTAAAATAATTTTCAATGATTTAAAATAAAGGGTATTAACCCTTTTTTTGGGGGAAAAAAAAAAAAGGGGAATAAAAAATCCCCATTTGGGTAAATATATTAATTTTTTTAAAAAATTTTATATATAAAAAATTATTTTTGATAATATAAAAATAAAAATTTATTTAAAATTTTTAAAATATATTTTTTTTAAAAATATATAAATAAATATATATTAATTATATTTTATATATTTTAAAATTTAATTATAAAAATTATATAAAAATTTTATATAATATTTTTAATAATAATATAAAATTTTGTATTTTTGGGAAGGATGAATTTTGGAAATTATGTTTTTTTTAAATGGGGGAAAAATTTAATTTTTTTGTTTTAAAGAAAGTTTTTTTTAACAAAAGGAAAATTTTGGAAATATTGTCAATTATTGATTTTGGTTCTGAAAGTCAAATTTTTATGGGTCGAAAATGTTCGAAAATACCCCCCCCTACGAAAACTAAGTACCAGTACGGTACGTACAAAATTCCGGGCGTTACGGAAATTTCGGGACTGTATTATCTGAGTTTTGAATTCGAAAAATATTCCCTACCGTACCTACTACATGCCCTGGGCTGACCAACGACGCAAAAAACCCCATTGGGGTTTGCACTCACATTTTGTTTAAAAATACTCTACTACAAACACACTACATGGGGCCGAAGGGGCCCCCAAGCATTTTTGTATACATAGTGGGGGGTTATCGAATTCTTTTGCTATCAAATTTGATTTGCTTTGTGCTATTAAGTTTTTTTTGCAAAACTTAAAAAATAAAATAATGAATATTTATTATATTTTTATATCAATTTATTTTTATATTAATATAATATATATATTAATAATTTATAAAATTTTAAAAATTTGGACGGTTTAGACAATGGTGGGAATAAACAGTGATGGTGGACAATGGTGGTGATGGCATGACGGTGAGACAAGGTGGTGACCAGTGATGGTGGAAAGGGGGGGAAAAACAATTTACGGTGATGACAATGGTGGGAAAAAACAGTGATGGGGATGCCAATGGGGAATAACGTGAATGTGATGACTGGTGGAAAAAAACATGTTGTGATGACAATGGAGAAAACAATGAGGGGCAAAGGTGGTGAGACGTGACGGGGGGGTGGGACAATGGGGGTGAGACAGGACGGGATGACAATGGTGGTGTGACAGTGACGGTGAGACAAGGGGGGATGACAGTGATGGGAGGGCATGGTGGGAAAACAGTGAGGGGATGACAATGGTGGGAATAACGTGTGGTGATGACAAGGGGGAATAACAGTGATGGTGTCCAATGGTGGTGAAAAGACATGCGGTGAGACAATGGTGGGGAAAAACAGTGATGGGGATGACAATGGTGGGGAATAACAGGATGGTGAGACAATGGTGGGAATAGCAGTGATTGATGACAATGGTGGTGAGACAGGGGCGGTGATGACAATGGTTGGAAAACATGATGGTGATCCAGCCATCCCCAACCCCAGGAACCCACCAAAGCCCCGCCCCCTCTCCCTGAGAGGTAGGCCAAGACGGCGGAGAGGATGGTGTGGCCCGCCCCTGTGGCGCCTGGGAACTCCCCCCACCATCTTCGACTTTACCACGGGGGGGGGCACCCCCAACGCGTCGGCCCTCCCGGGCCCAAATCGACAAAACCCCCCGCGTCGCCATCTTCCCTTGCCCCGGAAAGGGTTTTAGCTGGCCAACGCCCACGCCATCCGGCCGCGCTGGGTGCGGCGGGGGTGCGGGGCAGACTCCTCGCCTGTATTGGGGATTACCTCTAGCACCCCCGCGCCAGGGAAGGTTCCAGGGGGCGCAATTCCAGCTACAGGGAGCGGGAGAACGGCACGCCGCAGGGCGGGATCCTAAGCCCCACCCTTTTCAACCTCCTGATGGGCAGCTGGTCAGCCTGCCGTTCCGGAGGGCACGGCACTTCTCAGCTATGCGAAGACTTGGTCCTGGTCGTAAATGGCCGAGGTGACGGGTGGTCCGGAGTGTCTCGGACCCAGCAAGCCCTTGACCTGGTCAGTTGCAAGTGCAGAGAGCTGGGTCTCAAGAAAATCGGCTGAGAAGTCCAAGGCCATAGGTATTAAGTCGGGTCCCCCCCCGGTCTGTTTCCCCTACAGATACAGGACATCAGGCTGGCTTGGACCCACGCCTTCCCGTACCTCGGAAAAGTGGCTTACCGGGGCCTCCACTTCACCCTTAGGTCACGTATTGAAGGAGAGGGCTGAGACCAGGCTGAACGTTATGAGGGCCAGACCAGGACACACGCCGGGGCCACGTCATCAGTGCTGCGCCTCTTCTACGTGACACTGTGCGTGCCCTTGTAGACTACAGCCAGAGCTGGTCACTAAAATTTATTGAATGTATTAAATACTAAATACTAAATAATGGGATAAATGTTTTTTAAATACTAAATACTAAAAATTTAACGAATGTACTTAAATACTAAAAATTAAATACATCAATTGTATTTAAATACATTTGTAAAAACATTTAAATATACACAAATTTTAAAAATGTCCGAAAAAATTGGATTTCCTTAGGATTTCCTTAGATTTTGGGTTCCTTAGAAATTTCCTTCTCAGGCCTATATTTCTTAAAAATAAGGAAAATTTCCTTGAACGGCATACCACCACTCATCCTGCGCACCGGCCCCGCCACCACAACCCCTGCCAAGCCTCCACCCGTCCTGCCTCCTGCTGAAGTTCACGAGGTAAGTGACAAACGACTTGCAAAGCCTCGACACTTGTTATTTTCCCCAAATTCAAGTTTCTTCTCTTGGTTCTTTTGTGTTTGTTAAACTGCGTTGTATCTGTTTGTAAAAGATTAGTCAATTTTAGTAAATAATATGTTCCAATTGTTGAAGTTCGTCCCAAAATTTTAAAGAAAAGAAGAGAAGGGAGAGAGAAAGAGAGAGGGGGAGAGAGAGAGAGAGGAGAGAGAGAGAGAGGAGAGAGAGAGAGAGAGAGAGAGAGAGAGAGAGAGAGAGGGGAGAGAGAGATAACTAAAAATCATGTTCACTTCTGTCAATGTCTTTTTTTGGATAGAAAAACTGGAAGATAAATAAAACTTCCGCCCAGTGGCGTAACTACGGGGGGAAGGGGGGCATGGGGCATGTGCCCCCTTTTGAAAATCAGGGCCCCCAACTGCAATGGCCAAAGTTTTCTGTGTAATGTTTTAAATACCTACCACTTATCTGGATCTTAAAAATATGCCCTTATACCTTTGTACTACCTGGCATCAGAATGTCCCAACGCTCAGCTTGCCTAGTCCCCCTCCAGAAGCCCCCCATTGTTTGATACCTAGCTACAACACTGAAGTAAAATATTAAAAAAATCCCAACCCAGGTTTTAGATGAGGATGCCTGCAATGTTAGAAATATTTTCGAAAATTTAAATCGTCACCTAATGCCAATTTTGAAATCTACGTCTTCAAGGAGAATCCCACCTTTCCATGCATATGATTTTAAGATTGTGTGACCAGGAAACATGCTGGCTACTGAAGTGTTGAGGTGATGTCGCATTGAGGCATTGCGAGAGTGATGTCATGTCAGCAGTGCATCCATCAACTATTTTCTAGAGCTGCCTCCAATTTGTTTTTCTCCTGTGAACCTGTATATTTAAAATTGAGGAACGCCTTGACACTGAAAGATATGCAAAACTTGTCTTTACTTCGAACCATGAGGCACACTGTTATACATATGAAATGAAGATAAGGACTTAATGAGTTTACGACAAATATCCGCTACGTTGTACTAAAGAAATCCATTTTCCTTCTCTGCTGAGTATGTTACAATTTGCCTTCATGTCCAAAATGCAGATTGTTATGATTATATCTAGTGTAGATTAAACCCTAGGAATATGAACTAACAAATGTAAGCATTCACCATAAATAGTGGCTCGACTTTCTCAATTCATAACTGTGAGAAATAAAACCTGTTCTTGTCATGTAAAAAGAAATATATAGTAAAAAAAACGGAAAAATTCTACAATTCGGTCAGAATTAATAAAGGTCTATTTTGTCACTTTTCATGTCAAAATTAAATCTATATAAACCCATGATTATAATACTCGTAATGTTTGAATCTTGATACAAGTCAGAGATTGAGTCAAACTTTATAGCATACAAACCTGATAGACGGCAACACTCCATCACACAGCCACTCACCGTGGCTGGACACTTTGCCTACGGACACTTTGCCTACGGACAGTTTTCTACGGACAATATGCCTACCGGACAGTTTGCCTACCGGATTAAGCCTATTGACTCACGCTGTCACAGTGTGGAAATATCCCACTAAAACCGCTCTCTAATCGGAGAATGGTATGGGGGTACGCCTCCTTGTCAAAAAGGGAGATGAGTAAAATTGCACCTCTGTATATATTATTATAGAATGGGTATAATTAAGATGTATTACATATAGTAAATAATTCTGGTGGTATCACTAGTACCACAATTAATCAAAGGATTAACATAATATAAGATGTGAGGAAAATATTGGAACCTCCACGTAGGAGTAAACATTATGGAACGTACACGTGTATAGCTCCAGCGACTGATAAGGGTTTCGGTCAAGACAGCTTCACGCAATAGACCCTACACGATTAAGGTGTAGTACTCTCCTTGATTATACACTTAAGGTGTAGTCACGCTCACTCATATACATGAGTGAGCCAGCATAACCGATCAAATCGGTTAAACCAGGACGAAGTGGTAAAAACACCACACAGTACGTGCCGCGCCAGGAACTGTGAAAAGTTACCATTGGCCTACCACCATCGCCGTCATTACGTGCACCTATCCCAATTACCAGCGCCCTACATCGACTACCACCACTCCCTCAAATAATAATCAAGCCTTCAAATCATCAACCCATCTACCACTGCTGAGTTACCTATTTGCGTCTAAATAGGGTATCATTGCAGTCTAGGTGTTCTTCGGTTAATAGCAAGGGAGTTCACATCAATTATTACTATAATTTCAACAGTTGGTGCCCCGAGTGAGGATATCTTTGGGAATCGTACATTGTACAAGGTGGCCGTTGTGGGCCACAGCTTATGCCCTCAGCGACTGCGGTGGAAGGTGTGAACTCAGGCTCTCCGGGCACCGGCGGTCGTGCGATTATTGACACAGACGCACGTCTAAATGAAGTACTTTAGTGGCCTCATGACCCACAGTTCTCTTTCTGGGGGAAACGATATATAGCCACCAGTTTCCCCCGGCCTCTTTGGTAAACATCCTGACTTGGCCTTCTCGACTCGCCGCCGTACTCGCCCGCCGTGTCATAGACAGGCACGGCACACTGGCCGCATTGGTAAGCTACCATCCGCCAACAACAATGTTTGCAAAGTTAGTAGTTGCGTTAAATAAAGTGGTGATGGTTATAGGCCTGGCTTCGCGCCTTGGTAGGCCGAGTAACTGCACATCCACCCTTAGATTAAATAATTAAATTAGGGAACTCTAACTCGTAAACTTGTATCCAACTTTTTTTTTTTTTTTTTTTTTTTTTTCATTCATTAATCATCAATTAAAATCATGCGGAAGGGGCTAAAACATTAGCGGCTAGATTAGGATGGCTTCACGAATATAAAAAAAGTGTGTAGGGAGCAGCTGAGATTATCCTATTGACTATAATATTTAAATACAGGTCTGCTAATGCTAAAAATAAATGGGATAATTATGAAGAGGCTCCCTTCAATCTTTAAAAGCTGGGGATGAAGAATTAATTAATTATGAGACAAGTATGATCAAGAATGTACAAAATACATGGAAACGGTATTCAAATTGAGAACTTAGTGCGTGATCAGAAACCCACAGCCAAAGCCTCTTTACCCAACTTAAACTACCAGATTTATCATTGCCACATTTGAAGGGGAAAATTGGTATTCTTTCTGGGATAAATTCAAATTGATTGATGATAGGACTGATTTAACAGAGATACATAAAATTAGCCTATTTGTTAGGTCAGTTAAGAGGTCTGCATATCTGCTGGCAAAGGAATTAACAGTAGAAAATGCCAATTATAATTGTGGCACTCAAGATTCTTAGAGATAATTATGAAGATAAAGATCAGATAATAAATAAATATTTATGTATGTTCATGGATCTACTGAGCCCATCTCACAATCACAGAGAATTGGAATAGTTCAGAGATATCTTTAAATTGCACACTAAGAGCCATTGAAGCTCATAAACCCTTGACAGAGTCAGACTAGATGGTCAGTATCATGATATGGAGAAAACTATCAACAAGGATGCGAGACCGCTAAATTAGAGGTACAATAGTAATTACTTCACGGTCAAGCAAATAGAGGAAGGATTATTACAAGAGCGCAAACATTTGCAAGTTATTGAGCAGGAACCCCCTCACAGGGAGATTGAGATAACTAGACCTAAAGGTAATCAGCGATTCAGCAACCTTATAGTTTAAAGAGCCCTTATTGGTGGTAGTTATCCGCTCCTACTAAAGTTACGATGGGAAAAACCGGTAGATAAGTTTCAAACTAGACCAGCCGGTAAACCACCACTAAGACCTACTCAAAGAACAGGTGCCATCCTAAATATAGGGTTATTACCAGTGAAGTCAGAAAAAATGTGCTTTCTGCGAGGAAGAACATCCACCCTCCACTTGAATATATACCCAGATTGTTCCACTAGGCTCAAAAGGGTAATGGACTTGGGAAACTGCCTAACCTGCCTTAGTGGTAAACATGCAATACAGCCTGTCCTATTAGTCTGGGTACTTGTAAGAAGTGTAGAAAATCCATTAATCACAGCCTTATGTCCTAATGGTGATGTGAGAACAGACTCTACGGTCGTTAAAATGGCCAGTAACTAGTATGAGTAGTTCATCGCTGTCCCTACGGCAGAATTGAAGGTGAGCCACAATGGTAATTCAGCCATTGTGAAAACAATGTTTGACAGTGGTACACAAAGATCATTTATTAGTGGAGAGATAGTTGATCTATTACAACTACCTATAATTAGCAAGGTGAACTTAGCCATTTCGGGCTTTCTGGCCAACAAAGAAGCTCAAAGTTTTGACATTGTTCGACCACTAGTCCAATTAGGAAATTATAAAGTAGGTAGCTAGCTGTAGTAATAACATCGGTATAAATTGAACTGTAAAAGGACTAAAATCTACAGCTGAAATGTTGAAAGAATAGGTGTTAGACTAGTTAAAAATACCTTTGAGGATGTTATGGTCCATACCAATTAATAATAGGCGCTGATTATTTTGGGCGATACCTAAGTAAGGTCATCAAAAAACATAACATTTCTATGTTCACCAGTGCTGGTGGTTAAGTAATAATGGGACCTATCCCACAAATCACTCACCAGCCTGAACAAGAGGAATGCATTCTAGTCAGCACAACCCCTCTTGGTTGTTAGAATTGGAACTTCATTAATAGCCACTCAAATCAATGAGTTATTGGAAGAAGGGGATTCCCCGTGCATAAATTATAGGATCTAGAAACTGTCGGTATCATACCTGCACAGTTACCTAAAGAGGAGCAAAATACTCTAGATCACTATGATCACACTGTCAATTATGTAAATTGTAAATATGAAGTAGGACTACCTTGGCAAATAGATGCCCCTGTGTTATCTTCCAATTATCACATAGTTAAGAGCCAATTAAATAGTTTCAATAAGAAAATGAAGAAAAACCAGCTAAATTGGAGTGCTATGATAAGATAATTCAAGATCAATTAAAGGATGACTATCGAAAAACTGGACGGAGCAGTAAATCATAAATATAGGACATTATTTACCGCACCATGCAGTGGCCAAAGATTCATCAACCACCCCCATTATAATAGTTTTCAATTGTAGTTTCAAAACTAAACAAGATTCTAGCTTAAATGACTGCCTTCAGACAGGACCGAATCTCTTGTCCAATCTAGGAGATGTCCTAGTAAAAATCAGAACAGATAAATTCGCCTATGTGGCTGACATCTCTAAGGCTTTCCTAAGATTAGGTCTAAAGGAAGAAGACAGAAATTTCACAAAATTCCGATGGCCTGAAAATATATCTCAGGAAGATAGCCCCTTAGCCACATATAAGTTTAAGGGCCGTACTTTTTTAAATCTTTCGCCAGTGCTGGCGAAAGCGTTCGCCAGGCGCTACGTGATTTCTTACTTTTAAACGCCACGAGCGCTCCGCCAGGCGCTGCTCCGCCAGCGCTGGCGGAGGAGAAGTATTGGAATAGCCTGGCGAACGTGAGTCCTGGTGAGACCTCCCTCTCACTGGGCGATCAAAATTTTTGCATTCAGTTTATACTTTTTACAATACTATTAAGCATTTCATTGGATAGAAAAACCTATTGCGACGGTAAATATGCGTATGGCAAGTGTTTTCATAGAAAATAAGTCATATATATTATTTTATAGACACCATCGAGGTTCCAGCGCAGCAAACAGCACCAGACACCTCACCCCTGAGGTGAGTGTATTTTGCCTTTTCGTCCAATATTTTATGTTTAGGGACCATGTTGCAAAATAGTATGTATACATTGGATGTATTGGTGAGGGCATCCTTACATGAGCTATATCAGAGGCCTCTCACCCTCATAAGCATTTCAGTGCGACGTGATTATAATAACATTGTGCTCCCGCCGCACTAAAATATTTTATTTCTGTAGTATATCAGATAGAATTGAATTAGTTATTTTGTACAATATCAGGTTATGTTTTGATGATTGCGTCCTTACATAGAGCTATGTCAGAGGCCTCTGACCCTCATATTATTACACGTGATACGTGCTTATAATATTGTGCTCCCGACACTGTAAATTAGTTTTATTTGGTAAATTTTTACACTAGGACCAAATTTTTGGTCTCATGTGGGAGTATGGTTTCTGTTTACCTCAATGGATTCTGAGAAACATTCTCTCAATGAGTTTCCGTCGCAAATCACTACTTTCGGAGGTATAGGATGCTTTTTGTAGGAAGGAGAGTGTATAGTGTTGTGTTGTTACATCATAATGGATATGGTGTAGGCGACACAAACGTGGGCACGCAGTCCAACACTCGCCGTATTGAGTCCGTTAAGGTTGGGGGGCTGGGCAAACCGATGTCCGAGACTCGGGCAGATTTATCATTTAAGCCTTAACCCTACCATTATAATGATAATAATAACATCTCAATTGTCCACTCCTTCTAGTTTTCATTGAAAAACTTGACATAATATACAAAATAGATTTACTGCAATACAGGATATATCTGCATATGGAGTGTTTACATGATAGTTAATATAGTGATATGAAAAGAACACGTACAATAAGGAATAAAACGTAGAAAGATAGTTTAGTAAGATTGTGTGTAAATACAACAGGCAGTTATTATTAAAAGGTTTTGTATGTGTAGGTGTTTATGTTTACTTGGGTATCACCTTCGAACACCGAAGAGAACGGGAGAAACTGAAAAAGGAAAACTAAACGGAAAGTTAAACTGAAGTATTATCGCGTGGGATGCACAGTACTCCCCCTGTATTTGGCGAGGTAGGATGAATGAAACCGTTTTTCTTGGAACGACCCGCACCACAACTGGAAAAGTACTTCGTGGTCTTCATCAGGTGTTGTTGCTGTACTTTTAGCAGGTACGCATGTTTTACGCGGTCGATGCGATACGTCCCGAGTCCCGTGCGGTGATGGTGAAGTTTCCTTCCTCGTCCTGAAACGGATGACTTCAAAGGGGCCCTGGTACGGTTGCTGAAAGGCTTCTTGACTGCGTCTACCCTGACAAAGACGTGAGTGCAGCTGGTCGAGGGTCCTGGCTGACGAGGTCTGGAGGGAGAGGTTCGAGGCTGCACATGCTGAAGGTTTGCATGGAGTTCCTTGAGGCTGCTGCGAAGTCCTGGATACTGTAAGGCCTGAATCAGGTGTACTGGCAAGGAGTGTCACCTGTACCTGCGTTTAGTTCCGTAGACTAGCTCAGCAGAGGAGTCGCCTGGATCATCCTTCAGTGACGTTCGTATGCCGAGGAGGACAAGGGTAGAGCAACAGTCCAGTCTTCACGTTGGTGGGCTGAAGCTGCCAGAGAAGACTTGAGTTGCCGGTGGAAGCGTTCGATGAGACCGTTGGCTTGTGGGTGATAGCTGGCGGTCCTGTAGCGTCGAATGCCGAGCAGAGTCATGACGTTATTCCACAGGCTAGACTCGAACTGGCTTCCACGGTCCGATGTGAGGCTGAGAGGGACACCGAATCTGGAGACCCACGTACTGATGAAAGCACGGGCGACGGAGTCCGTTGTGATGTCCACAAGAGGTGCAGCTTCAGGCCAGCGGGTGAATCGGTCGGCGCAGGTAAGGATGTACCGGTAGCCGTTGGAGTAAGGCAGCGGGCCAACGATGTCGACGTGGACGTGGTCGAATCTCGAAGAGACTGGCTTGAATGTTGCTGCAGGAGAGTGTGTGTGGCGTGTCACCTTTGAAGCTTGGCACTTGATGCAGGTGCGAGTCCACTGTCTGACATCCTTGTTGATGCCCTGCCAGATGAATCTGGAAGTTACCATGTGTTGCGACGCTCGGATGCCAGGGTGAGAGAGGTCGTGGAACTGACGGAAGAGCCGGTAACGATGCTGCTTTGGAATGTACGGCCGGACAGCGTCAGTAGAGACATCAGCGTAGAGGTGCTCTTTGGTCCCTGGAAGTTGGATCTTCTTCATCTGCAAGGCAGCATTCTCCTGGAGTTGCTGCAACTCAGCATCATTGGCTTGGTCAGCGGCAATGGCAGCATAGTCGATGAGAGAAGAGATGGCCGAGATGTTGCGTGACAGTGCATCAGCTGGAGCATTATCGGCACCCTTGACGTAGCGAATGTCAGTGGTGAACTGCGAGATGAATTCGATGTGACGCAGTTGTCGCGGTGTGTAGGTAGTCTTGTTGTTGACGTATGTAGTGGTTAGAGGCTTGTGGTCGGTGTAGACATGGAATCGGCGACCTTCGATGAAGTACCGGAATCTCTTGATCGCCTTGTAGATGGCAAGAAGTTCTCTGTCGAAGGCACTGTACTTCGTTTCGGCGTTGTTGAACTTCTGGGAGAAGAAAGCGATGGGCTTCCAGTCTCCGTTGACGTACTGCTGCAGGACGGCACCAGCACCGATGCCTGAAGCATCTGTAGAGATGGAAGTGTCGGCATCTGGAGAAGGGAAGCTGAGCATCGAAACGTCACCAAGGGCCTTCTTAGCAGCGAGGAAGGCGTCGTCAGCGTCTGGGGTCCAGACGAGGGTGATGGACTGTCCTTTCTTGCAGGGCTTGATCATGGCGTAGAGTGGCCGGAGAAGAAGTGAGCAGTTCGGGATGAAGCGGTTGTAGTAGTTCAGCATGCCCAGGAACTCCTTGAGCTGGCGCTGGGTTGACGGCTTCGGGAACTGCTGGATGGACTCACACTTTGACTGGAGTGGAGTGATGCCTGCAGAGGAGACAGTGTGGCCAAGAAAGTCGACCGAAGGGATACCAAACACAGACTTGTCGATGTTGATCTGGATCCCGTAGTCCTGCAGACGAGTGAAGATCTGCTGGAGATGCTGTCGGTGTGCTTCAGCGTCAGAACTGGCGATGAGAAGGTCGTCAATGTAGGCGAAGCAGAAGGGTAGACCTCGCAGGACCTCGTCCATGAAGCGCTGGAAAGTCTGGGCGGCGTTCCGTAGTCCAAATGGCATCCTGGTGTATTCAAACAAGCCAAACGGAGTGATGATGGCTGTCTTCGGGATGTCTGCTGGATTGACTGGAATCTGGTGAAACGCCTTGACGAGGTCGATCCTGGAGAAGATGGTACAGCCAGAGAGTTGAGAGGAGAACTCTTGAATGTTGGGTACTGGGTATCTGTCCAAGACGGTGCGAGAGTTGAGTGCACGGTAGTCTCCACATGGTCTGATGTCACCGTTCTTCTTAGAGACGATGTGTAGTGCAGAAGACCAGTTGCTGGAGCTGGGACGGATGATACCTTGACGCAGGAGAGACTCGAACTCGGACTTGGCTGCTTGGTAACGTTTCTGGAGCTAGACGACGGCCTTGGCGTAAGTCGGTGGTCCAGTAGTCTCGATGTGGTGCGTGACGTGGTGTTTTGCAGGGCCAGTTGCAGAGTAAGGCTGCGTGAGTGTCGGAAGGACTTCAGCAGTGAAGCATACGGGTTGTCTGCACTGACGGTGGAGATGCGAGTGCTCTCGCCAGTGGTTGTTGCTGCTGAGGTCGCGACAGAAGTTAAAGGATCTTGGAGTCGGCGATTCCTGATGTCGACGAGGAGGTCGAAGTGTGTCAAGAAATCGGCGCCCAAGATGGCTTGTGAGACTTCTCCGACATAGAAGGTCCACTCGAAGGAACGGCGAAGGTTGAGCTCCAGTCGCAGCGTCTGTCGCTTGTACACGGGTATCTTGGTACCGTTGGCGGCGTAGAGGTGCGTGACTGGTGGTAGTGTCTTATGGCTTGCTGTTGCAGGTAGGACACTGACTTCAGCCTCTGTGTCGATGAGAAACCTGTTCCTGGAGAGTGGATCGTAGACGTAGAGCAGCGCTGACGAAGCATGGCGGACACTATGCGCCTTTAGTGGTCGCCGTTGCTGTTTAAAGTCTTGCAAAGCTGCATGGTGTGTTTGCAC
>JACEEZ010009166.1:30000-62134 GCA_016584305.1 Chionoecetes opilio | reverse complement strand
GAAAAAATAGGGCATTTTGTCGTAGAAGATACGATAACCACGATAAGTGTCATGAGTCATGACTATCCGATAGCGTCAAGAGCTAGCAACATGCCTCACACGTGGGTGGGTGTTGCCATGGTGATGAAGAAAGAAGGGGGGCTAGAGATTAAGGTGGGAGAAACAGGGTGGGGGCTGGTGATGGAGAAGGGGGGGAAACGGGGGAAGGGGGTTGTAATAAAGAAAGGGGTGTTGGTGTTAGCGGGGAAACGGGGGAGAGGGGGGTTGGGGATGGAGAGGTGTTGTTGGGGATGTGAGTGGTTAAAAGGGGAGTGGGGGTGGTACCACGTGGTGATGGGAGTAGGGGGTAGGGAGTCGAGGGGGGGTGGAGGTGAATGAGAAAGGGGGAGAAGGCGGAAGGGGGGTGCAAAAACGGGGGGAAGGTAGGGATGAAGGCGGGCGTAACGATGTCTTATCGTCACGATAGACATACGACCATCACGATAGTGTCACGAAGCTGCTACATAGATAACGATAGCGTCACGATAGACTTACGATAGCGCTGCGTTGGGTACAAACATCGGGGAGCTTCCCGATTTTTTAGTGCATTCACTAACTTTTCGTGGCCTCGGCCGAGCGCGTCACGAGCGTCACGATCAGTCACAATGGACCCATAACCAGGACCATGACGGCGCTGCGCATTGCATTGTTGGCGCTTTCGTGGTTCCATTATGGAATGTGTGAAGGGGCTTAAGTAGTACGTAAGGGAGGGAATCGGGGATCTCTCCTCCAGGTGAACTGCTCGGTAAGAATCAAATGCCACCACTTTTTCTTGTTTTGTGTTGAGTCTGTGAGTCTGATATTCTCTCTCTCTCTCCCTCTCTCTCTCTCTCTCCTCTCTCTCTCTCTCCTCTCTCTCTCTCTCTCTCTCTCTCTGCACAAACATATAACAAGGAAATCTTATCATAATTATACAATGAATGTGGTTAGAATGGGATAAAATGTATTGAAGAGGTTGCATAGTTGTAACTAGTTGTGCCGGGCTAGGCTGCCATTATATCCAATAATAACAGTTTATTGGATAATCGTTTATTATCCAAAAGCGGCTATGAAAATCGTTCCTAATTTGTTTTCCTGTCACAATGCCGGCGCTGATAACCGATTAAGGGACGTTTAGACTAGTTTATGCAATGACATTCGTTTTCATAAGTTTTGTCTCAGAAAAAAAACGGTAGGTTAGAGGAATGCCCCGACCAGCATTATTTCCGAAGGTAAATTCTCATTTCTCTATTAGTTGCTACCTTAAGCAATCGGATGCATTTGATATTTCTCTTCATATTATGACTATCATACTGTCACATAATAACTAGGCTAAGGAAAAAACAATACTGACAAAAATAAGGAAGCTTGGATTATAGGCTATAGCATGTTTACATCACTACATGTAGCCTACAGTTATGTTTATCTTTAAGCATTCGTTTTTTTCAGTCATAGAAAGTAGGAATAGCTAATATGGACAAGTGCAAATATGTTCACGTCTGGCTTGGATTCTTGTACTAATTTTCATTATTATAATCCCACTATAAATTATGACATTATGAAACACGTAATTAGTAGGCATAGTAGCTCACGTGATTAGCTATAGGAAGATCATAGGGGGCCCCGCCTAGCCCAATGCCCAGGGCTCCGTGACATCTAAATCCGGCACTGAAAAGATCAGAAGCTAAGAAGGAGGAGCCTGCACCACACAGCGAGAAGCTATACCTTGACCACAGGAGAAGCTTGACCTCATTTAGTCTGTGTATCGGGACCTGACCGAACCTGACCTCCTTCGCAGGTACCCGCCAGGGTGGCGCGGTTGGTAGAGTCACAGACTCGAGTGTAGAATCCCTGCATTCGGTCAGCGGTTCAAGTCCACCAAGTTCGTCCTGGCGTGGTGGCGCTTTGTATAATCAATAACCTTGTAGTTGGTACTTGCAAAGTGTCTCAATAAGATCAAAGTATCTTATCTTATATCCTTCGCAGGTGCCTCAGAGGGAGGACCCAAAACCTTAATGAAAGCCTTCAGTCCAAGGTTTGGAAGAAGGTCTCCAAAGACAAGTTTGCAGGATTGTACAGGAGCATCTTAGTGTCTCAAGCCACCATCCTGGAACACAATTTTGGCCACAGCCACTCCTCCCTCCTTCCTCTGTTCTCTGGGTTTTCCCAACTCGCCCCATCTCCTCGCTTCCCTTCGAATGAAGGACTTGAAAACAAAGTCGTCAACACCTCCAGCGAAGAAGAGGAAGAAGAAGAAAGTTGAAAAGAAGTCCCAGGGGGAAGAGAGTGACGCAAACGAGGCTGGAAAATAATGAGCAGCAGCTTGGGGAAAAAAGAAAGGTGTCGCTCCTATGGTTTCCGTACCTTTGAGTGCCTAATATCCTTTTAAAAAAGAGTGAAATAGGTGCTAAAAGCTCTATAATGGTTATAATAGTCTAAATATAAATTAGGGATGTCTGGAATATTATTTGATTAAGTAAATGTAGAATCAGTATGACAAATAACCTTTAATTGCTCATACTTTTTTCCACGTTAGTCGTGAATAGTGAAACAAGAGTAGCATAAGAATAGTAAGTAGAAGTTATGTGATAGGTACTCCGTGGCGCAGTGGTTAGCACGCTCGGCTCACAACCGAGAGGTTCCGGGTTCGATCCCTGGCTGGTTCCTACCGCGGCGGGGACCTGAAAGGATGCTGCAGTGACTGCAGTCCCAAGAACCCTTCTCCTAGTAGTATGTAAGAAAGCAATGCATTGATTAGTATGTAGCCAGATATTAGTAGGTAAGAGAGGGAATCGGGGATATCTCTCCAGGTGAACCGCTCAGTAAGGATCAGATGCCACCACTTTTTCTTGATGACTTGTGACGTCTGTGCATAAGTCTAATAATATAATCTCTCTCTCTCTCTCTGTTTGCACAAATACACACAACAAATAATCCTGTCTTAATTATACAATGAAATACAGGTTGCGTAAATGAGATACAGTTGTGGCGGACTAGGCTGCCATTATATCCAGTATCGTTCCTAATTTGTTTTCTCTCTGTCCTCATTACAATAATACGGGCGGAATATAACGGACGAGCATAATAATCGATTAAAATGCACAGTTCGTTTTGCTATATGACCAAGGGAGGTAATAGACTCCTGTGTACCTCTAATGCTCCTCACCCATAAGTTATGTCTCACAGCCAACGCCCTTCGTAAATCAACACCTTTCAGAAGTGATCCAGGCTGCTACGCTCTTAAATCCCCCTATTGTCTAATCGTCTATTGTTTATAAGTTGTCAGAAGCCACAAATACGTAATCCGAATCTATATAATCATAAACCCACACTCGTATTTTCTTACTTATTTCTCTAGTCCATTGGTAAAGTCTTCGTGTTTGAGTATTTTATTTATGCAAGTGATGGATATTACTATTTTTTATTTTCTCCTTCTAGTTTACTTTTCTTGTTTGTTTGTTTGGGTATCTGCTGATAGTTGAAAGTTTGGTGGAGTTTTTTATTCATGTTTGGCGGAATGATGAGAAAAAGGTTTCAGAGCAGTGAGATGTCATGAGCTGTCCCCGTGAAGCTACTGACACCCGCCCTTCTCCTCCTCGTCCTCTCTCTCTTTCTCTTCCTATCCTCCTCCTCTTCCTCCTTCTCACCTTACTAGTGTGGTGGCTTATGGCAATGATCGTTACCTGCTGGCCCAAAGCACCAAATTTGACACACATATACTTTGGGCCAAAGCAAAACTTTTTGGAAGGGGGTACCCAATTTTAAAGGTCAAGGTCAAGGTCAGGTCAAGGTTAAAAGTCAAACTTCGCTAATTGCCGTCTTTAGCCATTTCCAAAATAATTTTCAACATAAAAACGTGCTGTCATTGCCTAAATTACTGTTAATGGACTTGAGGGAGTCATATCTAGCATTAAAGAGTTGTCTACATGGACTACCTCTATAAAGCACTACATGCACAACTGCACTCACCTAGATGAGGAAGGCACGTCATGCTTCACAGTCACCACGGCATTGACATTGTGCTGTACACGCCAGACCAGCTTTTTCGCATTTACAATTCCTAGCACACATGGAACCGCCTTGCAGCCACACTTTATGAGTTCTCTACAAGCCACAGCAGCAGCTGGAAGCGTGGTACAGATGGGATGCCACCCAGTGTCTGACTTGGACCAACCGAAACCATCTGGGCTAGGGGCAGCAATGACTGGTTTCAGACTCTCTGTCCGGATACTGGCCTGGTACACACATCGGTTGACATGTTGGAGCAGTGCATTCTGTATTGGTGGTAGCCTTTCCATCAGTTTCACCCTGTTAGGAAAGAGCTCTTGCCGAAGGTCGTTAACCTTGCTGTGTTGATTCGTGCTGTCGTACATGGCACAGGTGAACTGCTCAATTACACTGAATACCGGAGATGATGTGTCTTGAGGAACGAATGCTGAGGATGATGCTGCGGTAAACCCTTCTGTCACAGTTGGGAGTGATTTCCAGGTCATCCAGGCTGATTTCTTCCCTTTACCATTAAACTTGGATGTCACATCACATCCAGTAAAGGTATGGAAGAAGGGCAGCGCTTTACATTTGTCTTCACCAAGTTCCAGGCAGACAGAGTTAATGTGGTAGTACCGAAAGTGCCTCCCTGCACCAAATCCAACCCACAGATCCAAGTCAGGATACCGATTGACAAGACAGTAGAAAACTCCTACAAGGATCACAATCACGTCCATATCAACAGTTCTGACAAGAATGGATGGTGCACCTTTCCTCAGGGTATCGTACACATGCAGAGAAATCCTGCTGTCTACCTCCTCATGGTCACTCATGTCCATAGTACATCCAGGTTGATTGGACAGAACTCTCTCTCCGGATGTAATGTATACCCATTTTTCAGGTGGGTAGACATGGTTGGCTACTTCTTATGAGAGCTGAGTGGTTTCTCTGCTACTTTGGGCTTTTCTTTGGAATTGAATCTAATCAGCTGGCATATTGTCAGACATGCTTGTGAATTTCTTGCTGTCTGCTCCTTAATGTTTGATCCATATAACAACATGGAGATCAAGACCTTGAGAGAATTTGGCACTGAATCATCTTGGCAATCTGGGGTGAAACTTCCATTAAATGTACGGAATTTTGTCTTGGAGATTTCTTGTCGTATTACCTTTGCCACGTGTACCATTGAGAGAGCGTCTTTCTCAAAATCACGAGAGTTCAACTCCTCTTTCAAGAGCTTTTGAAGGCCTTTATTAAAAACAAGGACTGTTTGCTTGCCAACTGATTGTTCCTGACACTGATCCTGGTAATGACCCAAAAGGTTTTTTTTCAGTCGTATCTTATTCACTTGTTTCTCATACCCCAAGGCTGCAAAGCGAGTTACACACATTTTGTGCAGATCTGCTAATGGAAATATGTACTCCCCCTTCTCGACATTCGTTTCAATGAAAGATATTATTTCCGCGAACACCCTCGAGTCTGTCATTGATTGATCAGTTGAATCCGATAATGTAGCCTGAGATCGTTTGTAACTTCTGTATCGAACGCGGAATGCATCCATGCATTGTTTGTGATACTTTGCTTCAATAGCAACAAGATCCCCACCCGCAATAGTAGCTAACAAATCAGTATCCTGTAGTGCTTCTGCTTGTTCTCGCAGTGTTTTGTTTAGTCCTAAAGTTGCACAACTGTGAAGCACACCATCTGACTTCTTGCAAAATATACACATGTTGCAACACTTTAATTCATCAGGTAGAAATACCCGTTTGGACTTTCTTTGTCCAGTACTAGCACCATCGCCAGAGTGGTCAACATTCCTCTTTCTAGCATTTCTCTCCTGTGCCCTTAGCAGTTTTGATTTGGCAAATAACAAATGACAGTTTTTATGCCACTTGGCACAATTTACATTGAGATCGTTTGCAGTCACATCATCATCGAAACAAATACAGGCAGGCAATGATTTCAGTTCTTTAAACCCCTGTACATTTTCATGAAGTCCTCGTATGCTTGTGAACCTTTGCCATCCTGTTGTGTTGCAGGACACTTTAAAGCACCGTCTGCTGTACCGCATATAATGCATTTTGACCAATCCATGTTGTGTCGAAGATTGAAATGCAAACTCTCCTCTACTTGCCTGGGCTGATTTCAGTCCTCAACCAGGAACCACCCTGAAACAGAAAAACGCACACCATCAGCAATGCTGTTAGTAACTACACTACATAAAGCATGGTACAAATAAACTGCCACCTGAAAGGACAGTACTACCCCATTTTGCCCTTTGACCTTGACCTGACCATGACCTTGACCTTTAAAATCGGGTACCCCCTCCAAAAATGTTTGTATTGACCTAAACTATGCATGTACCAAATTTGGTGCTTTGGGCCAGTGTGTAACGATTTGGTTATTTTTTGGCCATAAGCCCCCACTATACCCAGTTGAACCAAAAATAACGATAGTATACTGTTAGCACACTAGTGATACATACATTCCTTCAATTCTTTGTTATCAAATTTCCATGCGCCTATTCTTTATTAGTAACCTACTGGTGTTATTTTATAACCCATTTACATAATTCCTGCATCTATGATCAGTTTTAGGAGGCAACCTAGTACGTCAGCCTTTCGACAACTAACTAAACGTAATTATTATTTTGTTTCATGGAATAAGTCATTGCGTAGTTAAGATATTTCACAGACAGGACAAGAAGAAGAAGTGTACGAGTATGGGACAAGTTTGAATTGAGCGAGGGAGTAGTATTGTTTATTATCAGGCGTGTGTGAGGCTAGGAGTGATAGAAGGAATTCATGAGGGTGGTGATACACATGAGTCACAAGGCCGAAGGAGGGCATAAATGACGGGAACTCCGTGGTGCAGTGGTTAGCACACTCGGCTCACAACCGAGAGGTTCCGGGTTTGATTCCCGGGCGGGGTGGAGAAAGATGGGCGTTGTCTTAACTCCCGAGCCCCTGTCCACCCAGCAGAGAATGGGTACCAGGTGTTAGTCGGGGGTTGTGTCCCGCCTCCCGGGGTGGTGGCCTGGCTCCTGCCGCGGCGGGGATACCACGTACTGCTGTCCAAAGATCCCCATACGGAATAAATTGTGAATGTGATAAATGCTAAGATCCTGCTGCGCAGAGAGACAAAAGGGGGCGCATTCAGAGACTCTAACGTCAATGGTTAACAACTTAACAACTGTCATCAGCCGTTTTGGCATTCACAGGGAGATTGATGACGTCAGAGTTGCCATTAAACACTAAAACACGGCAACTGCCTGGACTGGTGGTGTTAAGGAAGCTACGTACATAAAAATCCTCATAAATTGAGTATATATGATGTTTTCTGACCCAAGAACTGAACAGGCAAGTATACAAACGAAATTAGGCCATAAACAAACCCAGGCGCTTGTGATGATTTTGTTTTATGGTGATGGGCCAAGCGTGGTGAGCGGCGGCATCTCACCCGGGTAGCGACTAGCGATGCCAGACACCACCACGCACGGCTCCGGCAGACTGAAAGTATGTGTCGTGCACTTTTCCTTGATTAAAACTCGAGCTCTTGTCCACCAGCAGTGAATGGGTACCGGGTGTTAACCGGGGTTTGTGACCCGCCTCCCGGGTGATGGCTTCGGCCAACAACAGAAAGAGGTCACAAGAGGAAGAAGAAGACGGCTATTACTCGGAAGGAATAATGAATAGCTAGAATACAAGGAAGTACAAGCCACCGGTGTGTTACCCGCGTGTATGTGGAGGTAGAAAACAAGTGTTGACGCGACGGAGGTGACACAGGGGATGATGGAATGATGGAATAAGCTAGAGAATAGAAATAAGTACAACGACCTTGAAAATGCAGGC
This sequence comes from Chionoecetes opilio, assembly GCA_016584305.1. NCBI lineage: Eukaryota > Metazoa > Arthropoda > Malacostraca > Decapoda > Majidae > Chionoecetes > Chionoecetes opilio. Next base: position 54,278 of record JACEEZ010009166.1, on the reverse strand, counting down.
CGCGGCTGGCTTGTGATTGGCTGACACGTTTGAGACACAATCTGATTGGCTGGCAGGTTTGTTTTTACACAATTGTGATTCGCTGGCGAGGCTGTGACGTAATTGTAGTTGCTCAGCCAATCAGCTTTGAACAACCGTGTACCGCCACTGCCACGTCTCGTATGTGAATACCCGTTAACGCCGGGGTGTAGAAATGGAGGGATATTGTTAAGCTAACACTAGTAGTCTTTAAAGGCCCCCATCCACGGTGCGATCTGGTCGTACGACCATCGGACAGGATCTGGTTGGATCCAACCAGATTGGATCGTGAGTGGGGTGATTTTGGTCTGTCCGACTGACTGACAGCTGGTCGGATGCGACCAAGCAGTGTTTGGTTTTTAGATCCGACAGATCATCCGGTTCAGACCGGATCGCACCGTGTGTGTGCTGATCGTGAGGTTAGCCGTCAGTTTCGCCACTGACGGCTGACGCGAGAGGATTACCAAGATGAATTGTTTCTTTGATGACAAGCACTTTTGGACAGAATTCATCCAATTATATAGAAACTGAATGTTTGTGGGAAATAAAAAGCAAAAAGTAAATGGATAAATAAATAACATCATGAAATCGGGTAATTTCCCAGATTTCATGATGTTATTTATTTAGTTAACGCTAATTTATGCATGGTTCTAATTAATTTATCAGAAAGGAAATATATCAATGGAAAGCTAATTAAATTCCGCTTCTATTGATATTCTCCATGTAAAAAGTTTTTTCACAAAATATTAAATGGCGAAAAGTTTAAGTTCATGCATATTTCTTGAAAGTCTCATAATGGCATTTCTTTAGTGTGCTTTACGGTTTTTTTATTTGATAATATTATAGAACAAACATTTCCAAAGATAACAGTATATATTTTATACTGATAAACATATATTAGGTAGGAAATTATCCGATTTCATGATTTTTTATATTTAGTTAACGCTAATTATGCATGCCGCTAATTCATTTATCACTAAACGAAATATATCAATGGAAAGCTAATTAAACTCCGCTTCTATTGATATTCTCCATGTAAAATGTTTGCGAGCAAAATATTAAATGGCGAGAGTTTAAGTTAATGCATATTTCTTGAAAGTCTCATAATGGCATTTTTTTGTGTGTTTTACGGTTTTTTATTTGATAATATTATAGAACAAACATTTCCGAAGATAACAGTATATTTTTATGCTGATAAAACATTATATTAGGTAGGTAAACTTGTACGGGGAGCGGAGCGGGTGGTATCCTTATGGTGTGACGTCACGGGCGATCCACCAGGCCTTATCATCTCGGTGGCCACGGTTGAAGCGAGACCACCGAGAGATATCATCTCGGTGGCCACGGTTGAAGGGTCTGCCGAAAAGGCGAGCGTATTGTTAATATGCTGCCGGGCTAGGCTGCCATTATATCCAATAATAACAGTTTATTGGATAATTGTTTATTATCCAAAAATGGCTATGAAAATCGTTCCTAATTTGTTTTCCTCTGTCACAATGCCGGCGCTGATAACCGATTAAGGGGACGTTTAGACTAGTTTATGCAATAACATTCGTTTTCACAAGTTTTGTCTCAGAAAAAAAAACCGGTAGGTTAGAGGAATACAAGGGTAAACTTTTATATCGATCTGAACATTTTAACCCGGTTGAAACGACCATTTAAAGCCCCCCTGCCCTCGCGTAAATCTAAATATCCATGGCCACAACAACCGTGCACATGTTCTTTGCACCCACCTACAATGTTTTTTTTTTTACTGCAGGAGCGAAATAACGAAAGAAACCCATCAGCCAAGTGCCTTAGTGAGATGAATTAGTAAGCTTTTTCCACCTCAGTCAAGGAAATCAACCAGCACGATCTTTGCCCCAAGGGAGCGTCTTCCTGGTGCTGGGTGAAACGGGCACAAGCTAAGAAGGAGGAGCCTGCACCACACAGCGAGAAGAAGCTATACCTTGCCTAACTACCATAGGAGAAGCATGGTCTCATTTAGGCCCGGTTCACACTTCACGTTTTTACTGGACGTAGTCTACGTGCATCTTGTCATCAGTGACTCACAGTACGTCACAGTGACGTCACTTCCTGCCTGTGTAGTGTGAACACAGGCTCCCCGCGACCACCACATTGCTGGAGCAGTGATGACGTCACTGACCTTGAGACGCACGTCCCAGCTCACATTATTCGGAGCTCCCAATTCTTTCTACGTAGCTGCCTGCGGAGTAGCGGGGCGACGTCACTGTGACGTCACTGATCGCCACGCCCACGTAGACACGCACAGCAAAAACGTGTACTAGTGTGAACCCCGCCTTAGTCTGTGTATCGGGACCTGACCAAACCTGACCTCTTTCGCAGGTGCCTCAGAAGGAGGACCCAAAACCTTAATGAAAGCCTTAAAGAGTTTGGAAGAAGGCCTCCAAAGACAAGTTTGTAGGATTGTACAGGAGCATCTTAGTGTCTCAAGCCACCATCCTGGAACACAATTTTGGCCACACCCACTCCTCCTTCCTCTGTTCTCTGGGTTTTCCCAACTCGCCCAACTCCTCGCTTCCCTTAGAATGAAGGACTTGAAAAGTCGTCAAACACCTCCAGCGAAGAAGAGTTAGAAGTAAGTTGAAAAGAAGTCCCAGGAGGAGGAGAGTGACGCAAACGAGACTGAAAAATATTGAGCACCAACTTGGCGAAAAAAGGTGTCGCTCCCATGATTTCCGTACCTTTGAGTTCCAAGTATTCTTTTAAAAAGGAGTGGAATAGGTGCCAAAAAGCTCTATAAGGGTTGTTAATACTTAAATACAAATTAGAGATGTCTGGAATATTACTATTACTTGTAAATGTTAAATTAGTATGACAAATAATCTATATTTCTCATATTTTTTACCGCATTAGTCGTGAATAGTTTCTAACTCTTAAGAAGAGTTTGACTTATTTCCAATCTGATTGTGACAATTGACAAAAGAATGAAATAGGCAATTTCATAACTAAAAAAAGAAAGGGAAAAGAAAAAAGTTTAAAAAAAAAAAATAACAAAAAAAAAAAATTCGCGGCAATAGCTGAAATAATCCTCGCAAATGTAGAAGAAGGATTGTTTTATCGAGTGGTATAAAGCAAATTTACGTACGATTTTTTTTTATGAGGAAGCAGAAATAAAATTAAAGTATGCAAAAAAAAACCTATATTTCAATATATATGCACTATATTAAAAATTATTCATGAAAAATATATAATCCTATCGTCTTTATACTCGGCTGAGAATACGCATAACAATGTAATTTATCGTGTAGGACTGTCAGGGAAATCAGAGCCATATTTCAAATTTCAATGAACGCCTTCTAAAATGCACATCTCGTTTTCGATATGAGCAAGGAGGTAATAGACTCATGTATGTACTACCTGCCGCCTCCCTCTTCCCCACCAATCCCTCCCCATCCCTCCCTTCCTCACCCCCTCTTCTCCTCTCTAGCATAACCACCTTTCCCCCTGTTTAGCAGCTTGAGTGGCTATCATCACCACCACCAATATCTTATCGTTATCATTATCATTATCGACGACAGCGCTGACTTCGACTAGTTACATACTTTTGTTTATTAAGATATTAAAAATGAGGAGAGGAAAGCAATGGTTTTATAGCAAATGTATTAAGGCAAAAATAGAAGGGATACATCTTTATGCATCTCTTCAGGAGGCATAGGGAATAGAGGACATTTTACCAACTACAGGAGTGCAAGGATTGATTATACCAGGGTAGGAAGAGGAGCCGATGTTGAGTATCATTAGGTATTATAGATAAATGCAAAGTGAGACTTGAGTGATGTTAATACTAAAACCGAAGTTAAAAATATAGTTCAACATATAACAAATGAAGGCTGGAGTTGTACAAAGAGAAAGATTTGTGAACTTTTGATCAAGAAATCTCTGTCGGTATTCACAAATTCCTCCCTCTGTTTACCCTTCTAATTTGTTTTTTATTAATTATTATTATCATTATTGTTATTATTACAATTATTATTATTATTATTATTATTATAATTTTCATTAATATTATTATTATTATTATTTTATCATTACTATTATATTTAATATTATTATTATTAACAAATTAACAAATAATTTAACTTTGCCTGAAAAGCTTAGCTTCATAAAGGCATGCTGCAGCTGTACAACATAATTTGTAAAAACTTTGTCTATCGTAAACAACTGTAAAATATGAATAAATGTTTAAAAAAAAAAAAAAATTAAAGAAAATATATCTGAAACAGACCAAAACATGAACTCACATACATAAACTGGATGATACTACATGAATCATTAGTGGAGTTTTATTCAGGTTTGGCGGAATGATGAGGAAAAGGATTCAGAACTGTGAGACGTCATGAGCTGTTCATGTGAAGCTACTATAAATGTAATCAAAATCACGGCATTGAACATTGCATTACGTATTGTCTTTGTGAATATTCTAGTATGGATAATGTAAATTAGTTATCTAAAGTTAAGGAAATATCTGTGTGCATCATCCCGCCGCCTCAAGACTCCTGCTGCGTCGCTTAGGGCGAGGCGAAGGCGACTTTTTTTTATCCAGGAGAGGTAGGGCGGGTGACGCATGTTGGCGTACAGGCCGGGGTAGTCCTTATGGCCGCAGCCGTAGCCTCGCGACACAATGCCAGCCAACACGTAGAGTCCACCAGAATCTTGGAACGCAAGAGGTCCGCCGGAGTCACCCTGAGAGAGATAAAACGCACGTTGGTTGCGGAACCTCGGCTCAGTAACCAAGAAGATTGATCGACCTTCAGTCACTCAGACGAGAAGTCAGACTGAACATAATAACATAAGAACATAAGAAAATAAGAAAGCTACAAGAGGCCGTGAAACCTACATGTGGTAGTTCCTTTCTCTACCTAAATCCACCTTTCATCCCCATCCATGAAATTGTCTAATCTCCTTTTAAAACTTCCTATTGACTCCGCACTAGCTTCCTGTCTACTGAGTCCATTCCAATCATTTACCACCCTATTTGTGAACCAGTTTCTCCCTATTTCTTTTTCAAATCTACGTTTTACCAGTTTGAATCCGTTGCTTCTTGTTCTACCCTGACTGTTGATAATATTACCTGACAAGCGTCCCGCCCTCCGTTAAGGTCTCCGGCACACAAGGTCTCCTCCCCTATGCCTTGAGGCCAGGTGGTAGGGTAGTGGGGCAGGGTAGAGTAGCTGCGGTCGCACTGCCCGACGTCGAACACTGTCACGTTAACCTCTTGTAGGATGGTACTGGGATAACCACCTAAAAGATTGCAATAAAAGGGTCTAAAAGAATGATGTAGATTATACGTGTTCATGAGAAATACGCGCCAATGAATTCCACGTCATAACAAATTATTTCCTGGTTTCCATGCTACAGCTCACCATATTCAGTGTCGCCCCAACCCGTCAATGTTGCGATCCGGTTCGTTATTACAGTGTCGCTCTCCTTCCCCCATGGCAGACACACGGGGCTTATGAATATCTTGGAAAACAAACACATTACCCGTGTTAATATCATCTCTTTGGGAGGCCGTCAGTGTTTCTTATATACATAGTACATACATTGCATGCATTAACAGCTTATCGCAGACTGACCTCTATCTTAACTTTGGAGGCCAGCTTGAGAAGGGCAATGTCGTGGTAGGCCTGAGGATGCTTGTAGTCAGGGTAGAACACCGTCTCCGCTACGTCGAAGTCTTGAGGTTTTGATCCATCATAATCGGCACCATAGTCATGCTCACCTAGACGCACAACCTCGGCTTTGCTGCAGAGGTCACGAAGGTTAGCATGACGATAGGATGGGGCGCTATGGTAATACTGCTCCACGGTATATATTCTTCAAGCGTGTGTACAGAATGATGATTAGCAACGAAGATTTAGAATGCTAGACAATTCCTACAATCATGAAAGCAGGAATTAATGTAATTATTCAAACGGGTAATTACCGAAATTGACTCACCGATAGAGGAAGCAATGGAGGGCAGAGAGAACCCACTGTTCGTTGACCAACACACCACCACAGAACCAATCGTTTTTCTGAGCGCTTTTCGACCCCACCGGGCCCCTGAAAATAGGCGATCCCCCGGGGGGGTTTGGCCCTTATAAATTAGGGGGGGGGAAAAGGGCTAATGGGGTTTTTTTTTTGGGAAGGTAAAAATCCCAAATTTAAAAAACATTAAAGCATTTTTGGCGGGTGGCACCCTTTAGGGAAGTTACCCCCTTTTTCCCCAAAAATTATTTTAAATAAATTATATAAATATAAATACAAAAAATTTAAAAAAAAATTTTTTTTTTCAGGTTCGATTTCATGGGCGGAAAAACGGCCCGGACGATCGACGGGCAAACGTTGGAGACCCTCGAGGGGGACCCCCAAACTCCCGGGAAAGCCCACCCGGGCCCGCAGGTCGTGCGTTCGGGAAAGAAAGTGGGGTTTTTTGGGAAGGTGGAGAGGTAGGGGGCAGCCAACTACCTCTGGGAAGCTATTTTTGGAAGGCTGGTGATGTAGAGAAAACCCGGGGACCAAACCCGGGTTTGGCGTGGTAGCTGGGGGGGAACTTAAACGTAGGAGGCCGGGAATGCCCCGTTAACATGGAAACTAACGGGGCCAACCCGCCAAAAAACTGTGCATCAACCCCCGGGCAGTATCCGACGGAGATGAAACATTTTTGTCAGCCTCAAAGCCAGGGCCTCCGGGTTTAACCCCTTATTTTAAGCCGCCAAAGTCGGAAACCCATGTCCCCCATTCTGGACTTTTTAAAAAAAAACGTTTTCAGGACAAAGAATTTAAAATTTCTTCAAATCATCAAAAAATGTAAAAAAGCATGTTCACCAGGAAAAGAGATTTGGGGAAAACTCGGGAAAAGTAAAGGGGTGAATGTATTTAGTGACCCTATCTGGTAGTAGTGCCCTGTCCCCCAAAAAAAAGGTTTTCCAAAACATAAAACCCCATGAATAAAAGGGGTTTATGCTCCCGTTTCTGCTTTATTCTGTAGCAAGGAAAAGTTAAAAAAGCACCCCCCAATACATTTAAAAAACATTTAAACGCTACCTTCAAAAATGAGATTTTGATAAACCCATTTAAGGGGGGGGTGCCGTCAAAATGCAGACGGCGGGAATGATAGCACAAACCAGAAAGAGAAAATTGTTCCGAAAAAAGGGGCCACCTACCACGCTTCATGCTATGGGAAATTACACTAGGAAAAAAAGGGGCCCCAAAAATGAAATAAAAGAAGAAAAAAGTAAAAAGAAAATTGAATTTATACTGAAATCAAAAGGGTTAAAGGAAAATTTTCCCAAGCTTTTGGGGAAACTCAGAAAAGATTTTATCCCCAACAAGAGGATTATACCAGTCACCCCCCCTTTGACCACAAAATTGGATAAATTAATTTGGGGGTTGGTGGAGTTAATCTTCTAAAAGATTCAAAAAAGAAAAAATATGCACAGAAGTGAAATCCGAGCTTGGAGGTGCGTAAAATATTTTCCAAACGAAAAGGGGGAAATTTGGTTTGTTTGGTTCCATGCTGTTCTCTTTAAAGGAAATGTTGTCTTGGAAAATCAAAATCTACTTTTAGGGGGGCTCAAGTTTTTGGAAGGAAAAAAGTCTACAGATTTTCAACAAGATCATAGTCAAAATTGCCCCACATACCCCCAAAACCGGCCAAAAAGAAGGACATGATTTTCACCCGTTCCCAATACATCCGTCTGATGTAGTACTCATATCGCCAAAACCAAATGAGTTTACAGCGAATTTCGGGTCGGGCTCCTAAACTGGGGTTTACAACTATTTTATTTACGAAAAATTTCCCAAAGGACTGTATTTTTGGTCGATTTCATTTCCCAAAGGACATGTATAAAAATTTTAAAACGGGGGGCATTTAAACCACCAAAACTTTCCTGTTTTCCTTATGGGGTTTTTAAAAAAGGCCTCACGGAAACATTTGAGGCCCTTCGGATACGGAAAAATTTTTTGGAAACAGGGGGTTTGTCTTATGAACCGCGGGAAGAAAGGAAAAGCTCTGTGTCTGCGAATTTGGGCAATGGGCTTCAACCAAAAGAGCTGTTCTCCCAAATCTCCATAAAAACCCCATGTTTTTCACAAATTTTGCAGGGGAATAAAAAAGCCCAAAATGGGGGAGACACTTCTGGAAAAGGAAACCTCACATCGGGGGAAACGGAATAGCGGCCCCAACTAAGTTCTAGGGGGCCCTTATCCACCCAGGCCTAAAACTTCCACGCATTGACAAACTAAAACAAAGATCATTAAAACCAAAATTGAACACGAAGAGGGGAAAGGGTTTCTATTTAGCCTGTGCACGTGTAGGTCCACAGCCTCTAAAAAACCCAAACGAGAGCCACACCCTTAGAAGCACAAGAGTTTTTTGGCCCCCAGGTTTCCGGCCTTTTTAACCCCAAAAAATCTGGTCTGGTTTTTAAAAAGGGACAAACAAAATCCCCCAACTGTCAAAATCCCAAGTTGGGGGGGGTTTTTTTTAATTTTTCCAAAAAAAGGGGAACCAAACCCAATCTCAGAAGTTTTTGGGTTTGGGGTATCTGCCCACCATAAATTGCCCCAAAGTTTAAAACCCTTTTGATACAGTTTTATGAAATTATAAAACAGTCGGATCTAATCGAAAAAAACTCTCTGGACACAATTTTCGTAGTCATGGATAAAAGAAACTCTATGCAAAACTGTTGAAATTACCGGGAAGCAAAAAAGACAATTTTCCCATGTACTTTTGGGGAGGGGAAACTTTCCACCAATCATAAATTTGCCCGGGGAAGGTCATGGGAAAAGGGGGAAATTTGTGATGCTGGTTTGAAGGCATATGCTAGAAGCCGGGCTATCGCGGGGGGTCCTTTTAATGGGGTAATTGGGGGTTAAAACGGGTAAACCCGTCCCTACCCAAGTGCACAAGTGCACTAGAAGCTTTGATGGACTGGCATGGCAAGTTCAAAACTATGGGTAACAGCAAAGAGGAGATGGGGGGGCTGTAAATAAATCATGTGTAGACAAAGTGAAGACAAGCTAAGGAATCTCAACCATAAGAACTTCGTGATCCCTCGACAGTCCCCAATTTTTTAGAGTTGATGATCCTGTGGAGAAACTTTTTGGGGAACCCCTCCCCACAAAAATGGGGAAACTATGGGTTTTTTGGGATGTCTACATAGACTTTTTTTAAAAAGCACGTAAATATTTGGGCCTTCAAGTGCTTCCCCTTGGGGGAAAAAACGGGGAAATTTGACATCAAGGGCATTGGGAAACTTTGTTTCCCATGGGGGTTTTGCCTACGAAAAGGGAAAACTATGCCAGGTACCTTTTCCGATACTTTTGCTGAAAGACAAATTTTCCCCGGAAAAAAAAAAATCCGGGGGACATAGAGCCTCCCAGAAAGGAAATTTTCCCCAGTGCAGAGGTCCAGAAAATAACCCCTTTGGGGGGGAAAACCGGGTAAAATCAGACAATTGGGGTTTACTTTTTAAAAAGGCCCTCAGACCCGGAGGCACTTTTCGGGGTTCACCCTTTAAAAGCAGGAGTCCATAAAAAGGTACTACAAAAACAGCAGAGAAACCGCAGTAAAATTTTTTGGACCCTAAGGAACATGGTGTGGTAACCCAATCAAAACTAAATAAATGTAAATCTCCAGCACCCAAGAATAAAAAAAGAGGGAAAAAACCCATTTTTCGGCAGTCGTCAGCCTAAATTCAAGCCGGGGCCCAAACCCATTCTCAAAAAAGAAAAAGACCTCAAAGCTTTTTTCTACTCCCTAAACGGCACAAACAGAGACAGGCCTTGACCTGATTAAAGCATGTGCTTTTGGAGAGAAGATTTTATGCCATTTTTCCGGGCAATGGGGGAAGACTGGAGAACGACCCACCCCCCCAAAAAAAAAACTATTTCCCCGTCCATGAAAAAAAAAAGTGAAGAATTCACAAATATGTGTAAGAATAAAGTATTAAAAAACCCCAAAGGGGGAAAGGACATAATCTTGAAAGCTGCCCCGGTTCTTTTTTGGGTCGATCAAGTATGGAAACCCCGGGGCCCGCAATCTCAAGATGGAGGACTCCTCCCTCCCCCCCCTGGGACCACTACCCGGGCTCTCTAAAACCCCAGACTGATTACTTCGGGGAAAACCCAAAAAAAAGTTTCCCTTTACCCCAAAACCTTTGGGCAAAAGAATGTGAAAAGTAGAAAGCCCAAACCCCTACAAAACCCGGGCTTTTTTTGTGATCGAGGGAAGGAACTTAGTTCAAAAGAGTACGGGTTTTTGATCAAGAAAACCTTTTTTTGGAGCCCTTTGGGCCACTCCCAATAGGCTAGGGCCTTTGGTTGGGTGAAGGAAGAAAAAAGTACCCGAATAAAAGTTGTTTCGAAAACGTACCGAAAAAAAAATTCTATCAAGAAAGTAAAGAGATGGGCAGGGGTTTTTGGAAAGAGCCCCGGACAGCATCGGGAGGGTTCACAAGCGGGACAGATTTGTGAGGCAATGGGGAAGTTTCCTGACAGGAATAACTAACAAAACCAGTCCTGATTTGCTTTATTGTCAGTGAAAAGGAGGAAGCCAGTGTACCGGGAGAAAAATTTCAGAGAAGGGTTCTGTATACAAATGTAATGACAAAATTTCTACAAAAAATTCATCACGGGGCTGAAGAGGTACCAAAATCTCCCGTTGGGCCCGCCCGGAAGAACCAAATGGGGGCGCCACTTTTCCATGCTGTCCATGCTGCCTTTGAAAGGGGGTACCGGCCCGTTGGGGGAATTTTTTTCGCAAGGGGGGATACCCGATGTCTTTATAATTTTGTTTGGCATTTTCCCTGACAAAAATAGGGGCCCCTTATTCCCGAAAAAAGTGGAAAATAGAACCCGAACTTTGATTAGGGTTTACACGGGGAAAAAATCGCCCCCCCACTATCGGGATAGAGGGCCGCAGAGCTCTTATTTTGGGTATACATCATACACGGATTTGGAAAATACCAGTGCTTTCGCAGGGTTTAAAAAGGGAAAGGGAAAGGTTTACCCTAAAAATTTGTGACCAAAAAACAGGGAAAACAGAAACACATTTACACATTGGGCCAGGAAAAGGGGGCCTCCCTCGAACTGTGGACAAACTAGAGTGTTTCACATGTCTCCTCTATGTCCCCCAAAACAACATTCACCCAAGGTCAATAAACTCAAGGTTAAACCCTTTTCGTGTTTAAAAAAGGTTGAGGTAGAGATCATCAGCTTTTCCCCCCTGCAGGGACCCGCTTAAAATCAAAAAATGCACAAAAAGGGGAAAATACCAGGCTGGGGAATTTTGGAAAGATGTTTTTGAGCAAACCCCGGTTTTACCAAGTCCCATTTGGGAGAGGGGGGGGGAAAATTGAAAAGGAAAAAGGGAAATGAGGAAAATTTAAAGGTAGTGGATTTGGAAAGATGGTTTGGCCAGCACCCTTTAGGCTATCTTGGCCCTATGGCCTCCCCAAAAGTTCAAGGAGTGTAAAACTGCCAAAGTTTGTCTGTCTGGCAAAAAGGAATTAAGTTCAACTGATATGGCAAACTGTCCCAACCCGCGAGAATCGTTCATCAAAAGATGGGAGAGCCACGGAAAGAAGACGACGATGTTGATGAAAATTTAAATTTTATAAAAGGGGGGGTGTTTCAATGTTTTAAAGGGAAATTTGCTAGTTTTATTAATATATTTCATAATTTTTACATATGTCCAACAAAATTTTTATATAAATATTATCCGATTTTTAATTGGGGATAAAGTAAATTTAAAAAGGGGGATTCTAAATACCTTTTAAAATTGACATCCCTTCCCCCATTTACCACGTTTTTGAAAAAAATTTCCCTAGGCCAGGGGGAAAGTTTGGGGTTTTTTCCCCTATAGTCCATGAGCCCCGGCCAGATATCGGTAAACCCCCTGGGGGGGGAACCCAAAAACGAATGGTAATAAAATGTTTATAGAAATGCTGTAAAAAACATTAAAATATGAAAAGGCCTTCCCGCATGGGAGCTTTGTCGATTTTTTGATTTCAAAGGGGGGGGCCCACCCTAAAAAAAAAAAATTTTCAAACGTGGGCGGCCCCGGGGTTTTTTCCCCATTTTTTTTAAAAAACAATCAACACCCCCCCCTCGTTGCGAAACTTTGGAAAAACCATGTATAATTTGATTTCTACCAGAGTTTTCTTAGGTATTTTTTAAAAATTTTCCTTTAAAATTTTGGGGGTTTAAAACCCTAAAAAAAATTTTTTTTTGGGTTTTTTTTCCCATAAAAACTGGAAAAAAATCCCTTTAAAATTTTGGAGAAAATTTAAAAAAATATTCTAACAGCTCTTGTAGCTAAAATTGATTCTTTTCCAAAAGGTTTTTTCAAATGTAAAATTTCAAATTTCCCCATATTTAGGGGTTTATTTCATATTTTGGATTTTTTGTGATATTTTTGGGGGTAAATTTTTTAATTTGGGGGGAAAGGGGCAAACCATATGGGAGAATTTTTTCCTGTAAATGTGTTTGTTTGTTTGGAAAACCCAGCCCCCAGGGGCACAAAAGGCTTCGCCTGAAAGGTGGAGCTTTCCCCCAGGTACACCCGACACGGAGTATCGCAAACAAAAATTTCTTGAGGCCCGCTCAGGGCCCTGGTAGTAGGCCAAAAAATAAAACTGGGCTTCAGCCCCCAGACCCACAATGCCCAGGATTTTGAAGAGAAAGAGGCCGATGCCAAACTTTAGTTTAATGATGGGGGACCCGCTGGGTTTAACCCCCTTTAAAAGCAGAGCCCCAAGGGAGATCTTTTGGGGCAGTTTGTAAAATGCGAACCCACGCCCACCAAAAAAGGTTTCCAAAACCTTTTGGGGCCTAAGAAAAGGAGAAAGGGCATATCAAGCCTTCAAGGAAAAAGCGCCCCTGGGACCCCCTACGCCAACTATACAGTTTTTTTGACACGTGACGAAGAGCGAAACTGAGGGAAAGGTTTACAACATCAAAGAAAACCACGCTCACAAGGCCCCTGCCAAAAGGGGGCTATCTTGAAGGCCTTTACAGGAAACCCCATTTGGGCCAGATGAAACCTTGTTGCTTTAGAACAGAAAACTCAAAAAGATTTTATTTCTGGGTCACCCCCGGGGCCTTTGCCCTGGGCCTTTCCAGCGGTGATGGGGCTCTCCGCCCCAAAACCAACAAGGCTTCCCTGCAAGGGGGTTGGAGAGGAATGTTTTTTCCTGCAAAAGGGGATCCCCGAGCCCCCTGCTTTCCATAATTTTATGGGGTGAGGGCCCGGTCCAGAAAAAATGAAAGGGAAAAGACAACACTTTTTCACAGCTTGCAGGCACAGCACTTTAGTCACGTTGTCCTGAGGGGTGCTAAAAAGCAGGCGCATTGATGTTGTGTTTTGGAAGCTACAAGGGAAAATCCATCAAAGATGCAAACGAAACCAAAAAAGAAGTGCAGGACAGGGGTCCATTTCCCAAAAACATTCAAACTGGGCACAACATCCAGCAGTGGGGGAAAGTTACTCGGTAGGGTTTCCCCCCAACAAGGCAAATCCCCATCAAAATTTTCCCGGTGAAAGAAAGGGAAAAAAACCCCAAACCCCAGGGAAAAAGTCGAAAGGGGAAGGAGCTGTATGTCCCCCTGTGAGCAGCTCTGCTTCAAAATCACCAAAAAGCAGTGGGGAAAAAGGCTCCTGGCTTAAGTCCAAATCAAGAAGAAAACAGCCCCACGCCTCCTTCTCCCCGGGACTTCCCTGCAGCAGGGAAACGGGTAAAAAGTCCCGTCATCACAAATGCCCGAGGGTACAGGGCGTCATGGTCCTGTGTCTGGGCAGGGGCCACAAGATCCCCTCCCCCTGTTCCAAGTGCGGGACGAAGAACCGGCAAATTCCTGGATATCCCCACACTGAGCCTACACTGGGAGGGCGTTTGTGATTCATTGTTGGTATGCATGGGCCTTTTCAGGGGTGATACCTCAGGGGCATTCGCTTTGGGCCCGGGGGAAAAATGACGACCCCTTTAAGCAAAGGGGAAGATGGACAAGAAATACCGGAAAGGTTTCCACGAACTTGGGGGCTCAAAGGGAATTTTTCCCCAAAATCTTTGAGAAAGCTACAGGAAATCCCTGCCCCCATGTACCTGCCATCTAACCCCCACAACTGAGGGGAAAAAAAAATTTTGGTATTTGAGCTTTTCGTGCGAGGGGGGTGGAGAGGGGAGTAAATCAACTCCCCTTTGTGAGGACTGCCTCTTCATGCATGCACTAAAGTCAAAAATACCCGGCTGGGGATCTGGAGGAGAATCGGGAGAGCAGCCATTTTTGCGAACCCCAACAGACTGGGGGCTGGTGACAGATGAGGACGGCAAGCTTGCTGTCAACTGGAGCGAAAGGGGCCCCCAGAAACCCAAAGCGTTTTGCAGCTTTCTGTCCTTTCAAATGGGTGCGGTCATGCGAAATCCCTAAGTGCACTTGCCCCAGCAAAAGGCCTTTAAGGTACGGACATGTGCAGGGTTTAAACATGCCAGAAAAAGGCTATTTAAAAAGAGCCCGGGAGCAAAAACGGGCCGATTCCCAGTCTGACGTAGAGGGAAATTTAGGGGATTAATTGGCCAAATAGTAAGTACAAACCCATGGGATGTTAGTGTGTTTTTTAAGGACTTTTATTAAATGGACAATTTCTTATTCATTTTAGTGGGCCCTTTAGGCATTTCCCGTCCCCCCAAAATTTTACATTTTAAAATTTTTTTTGAATTTTTTGGGAGGGTGTGTTTTTCAAGAAGTGATAACGACCATTAAGCTACCCCGTGGGGCAAAGGGGTTCATATCAAAAAAATAAATAAGACATGTAGCCCCGCTAAAAACAATAAGGGGAATTATTTACCCCCGGGGGGGTACCGATATCCCAAAATTCGGGGGCTTGGGTCATGGGCTATGAGGAAAAACCCATTTGGGGGGAAAAAATATCGAAGCTAGGGAACAAATAAATAACCCTTGGAAAACACCAGGAAAAACTCTTTCATGATAGGCCCCCTAAAACGAAAAATTTTAAAAAATTTCCCAAATTATTGGGTGTATTTTGGCGGCCTTTTGGAAAAAAGGGGGAAAAACTCATATAAAGCCCCGCCACCCCCACAATGCTATCAATGTTTTCTAACTCTAGGATTTTTGAAATTCCAAAAAAAAACTCTTAGCTTCCCCGCCCTAATTTGGGTTTCCCGGTTTAAACAAAATTTCGGACCGGGGGGGACCGACATAAGTACATTTCTTTTGTATAGCCTTTACTTAAAATTCGGGTTTTTGCGTGTGACGTAGCCCCCCATATATAAGCCCCATTATCAACACTCACACCCATTCGCACAACCCCATGCTCACCATCCATGGCCCCGCGGTTTTTTCTTGCCGCGATTTTCCCCCACAGGGGTTCGTATGTTTCCCGGTGGTAGGGGTGCTGTCAAATTTATTTTAAAAACAAAAAATTCCTCCCCAGGAATAAACCCGGTCGTCTTTCAGGTGGGGGGGGGGCCCTTTTGGGGCTGGCCCTTCTGGGGAGGCCCAGTCCGCCGCCTCAAAGGGCCCCAGTATCACAGCCTTCACACCAAAGGGTAAAAAAAAAAATTTTTTATGGGTTTCTCCCACAAACTGAAAATAAGTTTGATTCAAACCAACACAACATAATAATTTTCAGGGGAGATTTTTTGTTTCCGGTTTTTTTGACCTAACGAAACAAGTGTCCCCCAAAAAAAAATTTTAAAATTTAGAGCAAAATTTTAAGGGTTTCCCTTTCGGAACGTTACGAAGGGAAAGGAAACGATGTCCGTGACCCCGGGCCCAGGTTTTGACTTAGAAAGGGGGGAAACTAAGTTTATTCTCCGATTTTTTTTAGACGCTTCTTCATGAAAAACTAGGTTTTTATAAATTTTTTTTAAATTTTTTCAGTTTTTTTCACATCATTTTGTGGGGGGGAAACTAATATTTTCAAAGAAGGGCTGAAAGCGAAGAAGAAATGGCCCAAAGGGTCACTTCAGACACAAGACTATTGCAACATTATTTGTCATATATATCAAAAAATGCGTATACTCTTCACCCATTCTTACCCACAATTCCTGACGCATCAGGCCACTCGGGTCCTGTTTCGTGTACAGGGGCGTCCCTCCACGGCTTATACTCACCCAAGGGGGAAATCGCAGCAGTAAAGAAGTTGGAGTCCTTGATGCCACACTTCAAAGCTCGCTCTTGACAGACCGGTGGCTGCAGGAGCGCTCACCCCGTGCCGCCTTTCCTGAGTGTGTGCTGCAAGCTTCATGCCACTATGCTTCAGTTGGCCGGGGAAAATATCGCTGAGGCCTCTGTCAACGAAGGGAGCTTACTTTAGAGAGAACTCTCTAGGGAATTTGTCCTTTAACCAATTTGTAATCTAGAACCACACCTCTGCATGCACGGGTTTCCTTGAATACCTTACCGCTACCCCCCTCTCTCTCTCTCTCTTTCTCTCTCTCTATCTCTCCCCTCTCTCTCTCTCCCCTCTCTCTCTCTCTCTCTCTCCTCTCTCTCTCTCTCTCTCTCTCTCTCTCTCTCTCTCTCTTTTCCCCCTCTCCTCCCCCTTTTCTCTCTTCTTTCTCTCTCTTTTCTCTCTCTCTTCCTTCTCTCTCTCCTCTCTCTCTTCCTCTCTCTCTCTCTCTCCTCTCTCTCTCTTCTCTCCTCTCATCTTCTCTCTTCTCTCTCTCTCTCTCTCTCTCAATGTCTTACAATATAAGTAGTTTGTCACGTCACCTAGACTCTTTCTGTGATTTAAAGCTTAAATGTAACCGAAAATAATTTTAATGTTATAGGATTTTGTGAACAAGACTCAATGATGATATATCTGCACTTTACCATCTGGACGGTTACAATGCCTTCTTCAAAAACAAAACAATCAAAGGGAGGTTTAGCTCTCTACATACTAAAAAATGTTAAAGGGGTACTATGCCAGGATTTATCTCTTCAATTGACTCATATCGAATCCTTATCTAGAGTGTACCGGTACAAACAGGTTTTTAGTTGGAATGATATACAGGCCCCCTAAAAGAAAGCTTTCATGATTTCATATTATCTCTTGAACACCTCCTAGAATTTATTACATCGCAGCAATATTTACCTTGTTACATAATGGAGACTTTAACATAAATCTATATAAGCAAAAAGCAATAATGTAAATGACTACTGAATTTACTGTATTCTTACTCTTATTTTCCAGTAATTACAAAGCCTACCCGTGTGACGATATATCAGCATCAATATAATTGATCACATTTGGGACCAACGACTTACAAAACCTTCAGGCCAGTGGTATTATGTACACCTCTATAAGTGATCACTTCCCAGTCTTTAGCTCCTTTTAGTTCCCAACATAATGATCGATCCTCATACATCTCAATAACTAAAAGGGTATTAACTAGTGAATTCATTAGTACATTTAAAACGACTTATGCATTTTAAATTTGGGGTAACTAAAGTAAATGATAAAAGTGTAAATAGGGTTTTGAGAAGTTACATAAAAACATTTTCTTAATAATTATAAAAACTTTCCCTTTAAACAATCTACAGTCAAGAAAAACATGTTGGTAAGCCTTATATCCTTCAGCTATAAAAACCTCCATCAGCACCGGAACAAATTACAAAACTCTATGCCAAATGGCCCCTCACTTACGAAGCCCCTTTAAAATTATAGAAATCAGCTAACAGCGAAAATAAAATAGCCAAAGAGAAGTATTACCATCAAAACTCAAAGATAATGCAGGAAACCTAAAGAAAACTTGGGAAACTATAAACATGTCTGGAAGAAATAAGAATCCTACGCCTCCACCTTCCATTACTTACACGACAACAGAACAACGTCAAACGCGAGGATATAGCACAGGGATTTAACGAGAAACTTTTGCAATGTGGCGAACACCCTGGCACAAGTAAATCAACTCCTGTTTCGTATAAAGCTTCCTTCCTGAACCCACTCAATTTTCTTTTATCTAAAACCAAACGACAAACTTAGAATAAAGTCCATAATTAAAGAACTTAAAGTAACATCAACCATCATGAATGAACATTCATATTAATATAATAAAGAATGTATGATAAAGTCTCCCCTTTCCTTTAAAATAATATCATAAATACATCCTTTAAAGAGGGTTCCTTCCCAAAGCACTTACAGATTGCAAAAGTAATACCTATCTATAAAAAGGTGACGCAACCCTACCACTAACTACAGCCCAAATATCAATTCTCCAAGTTTCAGTAAAATCTTTAAAAAAATTATCGTAATAAGACTAATTAATTATCTTACTCAGCATTCCCTTTTAAACAGAGTCTCAGTAGGATTTGGGGCCCAAAGCCTCCACAGAATTTGGCACTACACCACCTTAGCCCAAAGTATTTACTCTGCCTTTTTGGGATAATAAAATGAACCAGTTGACTGTTTTCTTGTGACCTGAGTAAAGCCTTTTGATACCATCCCTCATAATATTTTACTACAAAAATTAATTGTTTATGGGATCCGTGGCCCAGCATTCAGATGGTTCCAGAGTTATTTAGGTCAGAAAAAACAATACGTTGCAATAAAATAAAGTCTCCACACAGAGATCCTTAGCTGCGGTGTACCTCAGGGCTTCCATTTTAGGGCCAATATTATTTTTGATATATATAAATGATATAAACACGTAGCAGTAATAGAAATTAATTTTATACTTTTTGCTGACGACACTACCATCTTCCTACAGGGCCAAGAATTTTTATGAAATAAGAGATACTCTGAATACAGAACTAAGGCATATAATCAAACTGGTTATTGACAACAACTTACACTAATACTCTAAAACACACTGCATGATATTACTCACACTTACACTTACATGATATTACTCAACTATGATACAACCCCCTGATATTGAATTATAATTGAGGCCGTGAGATAAAAACAAGTTAGGAAATAAAGTTTTTTAGGAATACAATAGACAGTAAACTAAATTGCACTCTCATTTAGATGATGTAAGAATAAAAATTTCTAAAATATGTTTGGGGTTTATATAGGGGTGAGACAGTTCTTAATTCCAACTGTTTAAGACAATATACCTCAGTTGTTTATCCATATATGTTATTTGTTCAGCAGTATGGGGGTGGGGCACACAAAACTTACTTAGATAAAATATTCATTGCACAGAAAAAGTTAATCCGCATCATGTATTACAAACAAAAATATGACCACACCAATCCCCTCTTTGTTGAAAATAAATTACATAAATTTCATGACATCATACACCTTCAAACCTGTTTGTTTATGTACAAAGCTTTGTATATTCACCCAGTTGACAGTGGCTTTCAGATACCTGTCTCACAAAATTGACACCCGACCAAATAATAACCTAAGACTCCCCCTTTGTAGGACATCACACGCACAAAAAAGTGTTACTTTTTTGGGGAGCAAGGTATGGAATCGACTGCAGGGGGATGTCAAGAATTCCGTGTCACTTTAAATCATTTAGATACAAGTAAGACAGAAATATTCAAAAAATAGAACTCAAACGGAAATATTTAATTATTGTACTTTTGTGTACTTCAATGTGTGTGGGTTGCGTATTGATGTGGGTGGGTATGCGAGTAATATGTATGTGTATGTATGTGTGTATGTGTATGCACGTGTACATGTGTGTATATGTGTATGTGTATATATGTATAAGTATATCTGTATGTGTATGCATATGTATATGTGTATGTGTATATTTATATGCGTATGAATAGATTTTTGTATATATATTTGGTACAGGGTACTGTTTTGGAAATGGTTATTAGTCTTGTATTAACTTCTGATCTATTCATATATTACAGGTTTTTTTTTATCATAATTACTGTTCTTGTTATTGAAACTATCAAGATTACTTCAATCGGTATCTTTATTACTATTATCATTATCATTATTATAATTAATTATTACTTTGATATTCAGTATTGATATTATTGTTACTATTATGACTATTATTATCATTATTATTATTATATATATTTTTTGTTCTTTTTTCCATCATTGTTATTATCGATATAATTTTTATCACTATTAATATTATCATCATTATTATCATTATTGTGTTCTTTTTTTACCATTATTGCTATTATATTTATTTTGATTATTATCACTATCATAGTTATTATTATTGAGTCTTATTATTATTTTTACTATACACATATTTTTGTTTTCTTCATTACCATTATTAGCGTTTATTTTTATTTTTTTATTATTTCTATTATTATTATTATTACAGGTATTGTTTTTTCTCTTTTCTTACTTAAAATTATTAGGTTATGTCCAAAGTTAATATTATTAGGTATATCATAGTCCCTTTAGTCCCCCGAGAGACAACGAATTATCATAGCCAGAGGTCCATAAAGAGCTTCGGCTTAATTTGGCCGTGGCTTATACGACTGTATAATTTATTATGAACAATATTGTATTACACCAAGCCAAATAAACTATCAAATATCAAAAAAAAAAAAAATCTCTCTCCTCCTCTCTCTCTCTTCTCTCTTCTCTCTCTCTCTCTCTCTCCTCTCTCTCTCTCTCTCCTCTCTCTCTCTCCTCACTCTCTCTCTCTCTCTCTCTCTCTCTCCTCTCCTCTGTTTCCGGCGGCACTACAAAATCACCAAAATCACTGGTTCCTTCTCCACTTTTTCAACAATCCACAAATCAGGTGCATATCACGAAAAGTCACGGAAAAAGAAACCAATACCTGTGCCTGCAAAACGGCAAAGCTCGAGCTCAACAGCAGCAGTACACGTACACGCCATCCCAATCCAATGGCTGCGGCGACACACTGGTGCGCTCAGTGCACAGACCGATGAGCTCTCCAGCGTTTCCCCCACACAGCAGGTTACAAGCAAGGATATCACTCTTGGCAGGGTTGAGGCCGAGTTTCCACAAACTTCCAGCCCAAAAACCGCCACTGCCGGCTAAGAAACAGCTCTTATGCAGCTTGAAATGTTATTGACCAGAAATATTTATCACACTTGAAACAACAAAGGTAGGCTAATAGGAAAAAAACACTTTATGTAATCAATAAAAGCAAAGCGCCGTTATACGTTCATATCAAGCAGCGATAGTCATTATTTGTTTAGGCAGGCGCGCCTGTATACGATGGTCTCTATATAGGATGCCTTTTGTAAAACCTCAAATTGGTAAGAAATTATCATTAATTTTTTTTTGGGGGGGATGGTATTTTAAGTCCACATTTTTCAATGTGTGGTATGTTTTACCTTGTGACTATATGTTCGAATGACGAGTTTTGCTTTCACGTCAATGTTGATTTCCTTCTTCTTCAGGCCCCAACACATACCACTCAGGTAGCCGGCAGCGATTTTGATTGATTACTTTTTATGAGTTTTAAGATTCTCTCTCTCTCTCTCTCTCTCTCTCTCTCTCTCTCTCCCTCGTCTCTCTCTCCTCTCTCTCTCTCTCTCCTCTCTCTCTCTCTCTCTCTCTCTTCTCTCTTCTCTCTCTCTCTCTCTCTCTCTCTCTTTTTTTTTTTATTATACCAAGTTACAAAAAAAAACATCATTACAGAGTAAGTTACTATTTACATTACATAAATAATTGTAACATTTACGGGTTAAAGGAGACATAATAAGTGTTCCCTATCTAAAAGCCTAACTCGTGTTAATTTTGATCTCCTTGCCTTCACCTCGGCAGCCACGCGTTCACAAGTTCCTTGAACTCTTGCACAGTTGTACGTACCGTCATGGCGTGGCTGCGAGGCAAGGAGAGCATTCCACCAGCCAACGTAGACGTAATAAGAGTAACTCTCTCTCTCTCTCTCTCTCTCGCTCTCGCTCGCTTGCTCTCGCTCTCGCTCTCGCTCTCGCTCGCTCGCTCTCTCTCTCTCTCTCTCTCTCTCTCTCTCTCTCTCTCTCTCCTCTCGCTCTCGCTCATCGCTCTCTCTCGCTCTCGCTCGCTCTCGCTCGCTCTCGCTCGCTCTCGCTCTCGCTCTCGCTCGCTCTCGCTCTCGCTCTCTCTCGCTCTCGCTCGCTCTCGCCTCTCGCTCTCTCTCCCCCCCCCCCCCGTTAACAGAGACTGACACCATCAAAACCAGTCTGTAGTGCAAGCCGATGAACAATAGTCCGAGTCAAACATTTCAAGAGGCCCGACTGTGGCGAGTATTATTACGCATCGATGGAAAGGAAATGACAAGTGCCACATCTTCACCTCGTTTGATGGAAAAACAACCACCACCACATGAATGTATTCTCCTCTGTTTTATATTTTTGTCACAAAGTTTTGTGATAATTTAATTAATTTTGTAATGCTATTTTGACACATTACTTCTCTATAAACGATGACAGTTCATGTTAATGCAATACGCACTATACAGGACAAGAAGCTGTTTACTGTGGTGGTTTTGGTGCAGATGGCTTCAAAATTCCCCCATTAGATACCGTATGTATTGTGTGTGGACCCCTTGGGTATTATCATTGCCTGTCCTGTCTCCGAAGATGCGTGGTTTACTACTGCACAGATGAGGCTGATTACCATCCAAACACTGTTCCAAGGCCACTGCGTCACTAATTAGTAATGCCAGTTCTGTATGTCTTCAAACAAATGCCTTCCCTGCCATCTATTATCCTTGTTTAGTGTTCATGTCATTGATTTAACCTGATATACTGTTTTTACCAATGTCCACAATCTCATCTCACTATTACTATTACTATTACTTGCTAAATATTGCTTATTTACTTGCTTACTATTGCTAACTATATGGTAACTATTACTGGCAGGCTGTTCAGGTGTAAGTTTGGGGCAACAAACTTATCTCGTGACTCACCTTGACCTTTCGACCTGTTTAATATTACTCCCCTTCCCCCTAGCTTAGTGGGGCTGTACACGCAGGACTACGCCCCGCTCCTACAGGGTAACTTATGCCAGACAGGTAAGCCTAAGGGGTATGCCAGACATAGGCCACATGGGGTAAACAGTCCCCTGAGGCAAAATTTTCCAATAGTAATCTGCAGTCGGCCGTCTTCACCAACACATACCTGCATCGGGCTGCTGGTGGTCGAATTTTACGCCCTTGCCAACGCACACGACTGCCTCACATCCTCCCCCACCCCCTCACCCAAGCCTAAACCGGAATCATTATCGCAAACGACGTTGCCGAACACCCTTCCCCCACCCAGTCACCCTTACCTGCTGGGTCGAATCCTCACCAGCCTCCGCCAACATAGTACACTACATTGCCTCAAACAACCCACCAGTAAGTCCTCCTTCTCCTTACTTCACAAGGTTCAACTCTTTTTTCCATCTGACGCATAATTCTACAGTAACATCCCGGCTCCAATATTGGCCTCAACCGGCTTTGGATAACATTTTAGTGTCCCGGACTCTTGTGATTCTCATACCTGTTAATCATAAATCCCAACAGAATCCCCGAACCCTGTCTATGTAAAACACGTGTTGCCACAAGCTGTTATACGTCACTGCACTTCACGAGTATACGATGTCTCGATATGTAAACTTTTATAAGAAATGTTCAACTTCATTCCACGATACTGAAACACATTGATTGTATGCTAATTGGTGTAATTGTGTGGTATGGAAGTATGCAAACCTTTGCAATGATCAATGTCTCCCTGTCTGACATTCTACACCTATCCAATGCATGTCAATATTCTATGTAGTGTAGGTCTATATGCAAGGATGGGCCCTAGCCCGTGGTGTCAAGGAATGGGCACATCTTGGGTGACTGGCGGGCACCTCCTATCATCTATATCGGCTTTCATATAGCTCTCGAAAGTCATCGCTACGTTATCCTATAATTTTTATATCTACTTATTTTTACCCTCCAAATAAAGTATGTTAAAAAAAACTGAGTGAATCTTCTGTATGTGGCTAAACTACGTAAAGTCCCGTTATCAGGACTAGTTTGTGTACACTGTACACATGACATGTGAGCATTTGTCACATGGCGCGCGGGTACTGTATTTTCGTGTATATTAAGGTGTTTACAGTGCCATTGGGGCTGCATATCACCCACTGACTCCACGTGACTGAGCGTGAGTGATCTTGAGTGTTGTTGAAGAAAGGAGAAGAAGCCCAATGGGTGTAATAGTGACTTGTTTACCGCCTTTGGCTGACTGGAGCGCAGGGAGGATAGAGTGATCTTTGTGGTATAAATATTGTGCATGTGTCTATGAGGTGGCCTAGAGTATGGGTCGCCTGAGGGAAGTGTGGGGTGGATGGTGGTGCGGTGAACTTCAGCAAAAGGAGGGAACAC
>JACEEZ010009166.1:0-25000 GCA_016584305.1 Chionoecetes opilio | reverse complement strand
GTAGTCTATATGAAACCATAGTCGTTTCGTACACTCAGCTCAGAGTTGAACTTTACTACTTGAGTTACGAAACGACATCACGTATGTACGCAAAACTCAAAATCAGTGTACGAAACAACTAACAAAACCTGTGTACGAAACTCTCTGTAACATATAGGAGATATGAAAATTAACTAACCTCTACTCCCTGTAACTACTGTTACAGGGAGTTTCGTACCCAGGTTTTGTTAGTTGTTTCGTACACTGATTTTGAGTTTTGCGTACATACGTGATGTCGTTTCGTAACTCAAGTAGTAAAGTTCAACTCTGAGCTGAGTGTACGAAACGACTATGGTTTCATATAGACTACGAAACATCTTTTTGGTGTACGAATCTACTGGTGTACGCAATGATTTGTGAACGAATTGACTGCATCCCCTCCCATACACTCACTAACCTAACTAAAGTCAAATCCTCATTAAAAAGTGTCCGCGGCAAGGGAAGAATAGAGGCGATGCAGGTCACAA
This sequence comes from Chionoecetes opilio, assembly GCA_016584305.1. Taxonomy (NCBI): domain Eukaryota; kingdom Metazoa; phylum Arthropoda; class Malacostraca; order Decapoda; family Majidae; genus Chionoecetes; species Chionoecetes opilio. The sequence continues at coordinate 24,494 of JACEEZ010009166.1, read as the reverse complement.
GAGGAAGAAGAGGGAGGTGCACATAAACACTTGTCTCTCCTCCCGAAAAATAGGATGTTATATTATATCTCCAAAAGTAATTATTTGCGATGGAAGCTCATTGAGAGAAAGTTTTCTAGAATACAATAAGGTAAACAAACCATGCTCCCAATTGTGTAAGGAATTCTGGTCCTAGTGTAAAATATTATACCTTTTATTTATTTGGTTAATCAGATGAAATTGAATGAGTTACAACTTTTGTTACAATTAGAAGGGTAAATATGCAGTTTCAATCAATACTCACTATTGAACAATACCCTACTGATATAACTAGGGGCCCGTGGCCCCCCCGGACCCCCCTTGCTAGTTCACTAACCTAACTAAATTTTCATTTATGCGCATTACTGTTTTTGAGGACGAAACTTTGTCATGAATAGTTTTAAAATATGTTTGAATTTATCTGATACTTATTTTTGGGTGATTTATTTTCTCTGATTTAAAATCACTTACAGTATATTTAAATGAATGTTAGATTATTATATGTTTCATATATTATTTTCCAGATTATGGACGCATTGCTAGATTTTGAAGATATAGAAGTGCTTGATCCAGCCAAAGCAGAATGGATCAGATTGCCAAAACAAACTGTGAAAGACAGAAAGACAGCCTAGATTTGTTCCTGAGCGAGACTGAGGTGGAATTAAAAGTTGGTTGGTAATAAAACATACTGAAAACATTTCCTAATGTTTAATATCACAAACCTATATATTGTTTTATCTTTGTACTTGTTAAGTGGTGAATGAGATTAAATGATTAACATCACAATTGCCTTTGGAAGTATGATGGATTGTAGCATGTTAGGTTAAGTGGTGAACTATATTTAATGATTTATATCACTGCTGGAAGTATCTGATAGTGTGTAGCAGGTTAGGGCAAGTGGTGAACTATATTTAATGATTTATATCACTGCTGGAAGTATCTGATAGTGTGTAGCATGTTAGGTTAAGTGGTGAACTATATTTAATGAGTTATATCACTGCTGGAAGTATCTGATAGTGTGTAGCAGGTTAGGTTAAGTGGTGAACTATATTTAATGATTTATATCACTGCTGGAAGTATCTGATAGTGTGTAGCAGGTTAGGTTAAGTGGTGAACGATATTTAATTACTCATATAACTACTGGAAATATCTGATAGTGTGTAGCATGTTAAGTGGGGATGTTAGGTTAAATGATGAATGGTTTCTGTTTACCTAAATAGATTCTGAGAAACATTATCTCAATGAGTTTCCGTCGCAAATCACTACTTTCAGAGATATAAGATGCTTTTAGTAGGAAGGAGAGTGTATAGGAGCGGGTGCAGTGAGTTCGTACACAAGTTGTTTCGTACACCAGTAGATTAGTACACCAAAAAGTTGTTTCATAGTCTATATGAAACCATAGTCGTTTCGTACACTCAGCTCAGAGTTGAACTAGAGTTACGAAACGACATCACGAATGTACGAAAAAAACTAAAAGTCAGTGTACGAAACAACTAACAAAACCTGGCTACGAAACAACTTTTGTACGAAACACCCTGTAACCTATAGGATAGGAAAATATTAACTCCCTACCTTTAGGCTCACTAACCTAACCCTACCTTTAGACTCACTAACCTAACCCTACATTTTAACCCATCAACTAAGGCCAAATCCCCATTAAAAAGTGATGATCTTTAATATCGATACTGGAAGTATGATCGATTGCTGCATGTTAGGTTAAGCGGGGATAAATTATATTCAATAATACAATTACTGGAAGTATACGATCGACTGTTGCATTTTAGGTTAGGTGGTGATTGATCTTTAATAATATCACTACTGGAAGTATATGATATAACTATTGTTGCATGTTAGATAAGTAGTGAGCGAGTTTAAATTATAAATATCAGAACTATCTTTGGTAAAATTTCGGAAGTGGGCATTCACTGATTTCGAGGTCGAAACTTAGTTTTCCTGAATAGTTTTGATGTGTTTTGAATGAATCTGGCACTCGTTTTTGTCGGAAATAAATGTTTATTTACAGGTGTGGGGGTGCCCGCCCCGCCCCGCAAACCTTAATTGCTCCGCTTCGCACTGCCATAGTATTGATAATTTTCTTTTTTTCTTGATATCTGTTACTAAACCAAACCCCACCTCTAACCTAATCTAATTTAACCTAACTTAACAGTTTATGGCTGAAATAACGGTAGATTTTCGGTAGTTCATGTAACACCATTATTATTCAATTGCACCATGGGAAATGGGGTTCAAAATATATCATATGAATAATTCTACACGATGATGTTTGTTTGTTTAGAGGATAATTCCTCAGAGCCGTAGTGATCTACCGCTGCAGCAATTAGTGTTGGCCGAAGCCACCACCCGGGAGGGGGACACAAACCCCCGGCTAACACCCGGTACCCATTCACTGCTGGGTGGACAGGGGCTCGGGTTTTAAGAAAGACCACCAATCTATCTTTGCTCCGCCCGGGGATCTAACCCGGGACTTCTCGGTTGTGAGCCGAGCGTGCTAACCACTATACTACGGAGTACCGTATGTAAATGTAGGTAAGAATCCTAGGACTTTTGGAAGCCCACTACCGAACTAATACCCTATCTTTGCACGAGTTAGGTGGTAAATAAGCTTAAATGGTTAATATCACAACTGCCTTAGGGAGCATTTGACATATTATTGCTCGTTAGTTCAGTGATTAACGAACTTTAATTATTAATAACAGTACTGTCTGGAAAAGAGTAGCTACAAGAGCAATCACGGCATATAACTTGGTAGTTTTGTCCTTTATGCCTTCAATATACTCCTTGATGAGGTCAATGAGCATCCCCTTATCCACAGTGGATATAGGAGTTGCCTTAAGAGAGCGTCACTCGTAGCAGTGGTGTCGACTGTAGATGTAAACAAACTTGAATTTCCCGCGATTTCAAGCGCCATTTCGCAGAGTCGAGCGAGAATAGGAGAAGGTTAGCGCTGGCGAACACTCACGTCCGCCAACCCTGGCGTTCGCCAGGGTTGGCGTAAACCAGTGTTTAAAAGTAAGGATTTCCTGAGGCTGGCGTTCGCCTGGCGGAGCATCGGCAGGCGATCGCCAGCCCGGGCGGAAGGTTTAATAGTACGGCCCACAGACTCTCCAGATAGCCCCTTCTGAAATCATGGATGTAGAAATGTATGTATTAACGCCAACCTATTCACATCACCCCCAACCCATTCACTCACCCATTACCCATCACCCCACCCATTCACTCACCCATTACCCATCACCCCACCCATTCACTCACCCATTACCCATCACCCTACATCAAGGTTTCCTCAATTCTCGCAACCCACTTTTTTTTTCACAATTCTCGCTAATAGGCTGCTAAAAAAAGAAAAAAAGAAGTGGTCGGATCATCTCATAAGTAGGCTTAAAACCTTCCCCTGCTCGAGCCGGTTCCAAAACTGTGCCATATAAGGGGATTCCCCCACAGGGGGCGGCACCTGGAGCGGACACACACACACACACACACACACACACTTTCGCTTATATTATTATAGATATGTCAGTTACAGAAAAACAATAAAAAGACATTAGATCCATCATTATCTGTAAAACTAAAAAGTAATCATGAAAAACGTTATACAATATACATGTTACAAAGAAGTAGCTGATAATATCAATGAGCTGAAGGACTTAGGTGAGTTGCCTGATTTTGTATTAGTGAATGACATTTATAATAATGGTGGTGGTATTAGTCATGGTAGCGATGGTGGTGGTGATTAGGACATAGTGAAGCTGATGATGTATAATCAAGTAGTATGGCATAAAAGCTGTAGGAGTGCCATTGACAAACAAAAAGTCGAGAGAGCCAGGAAAAAGCACGACGAATCCACAAGCCCAGTTAAAACACGTCGCATGACCAGTGATAAGTCCACTACTCAGGCTTCATCTACACCCTCAACATCATCATGTGAACAATTCAACAAACTATGTATCTTTTGTGGTTATGTGGGAAACAAAAAGGAACTGAGAAGAGCTGCCACCCTTGGATTGGATAGAAAAGTGCGAGAATGTGCTCACATCTAGGTGACAAACATCTATTAGCTAAACTAGCTGCTGGTGACATGGTAGCTATTGATGCACCATATCATCATGTGTGCTTGACTAGGCTCTACATAAGAGCAGAAACTATTGGATGTGACGTGACGGAAAATAATGAAATTCGGGTCATCAGAGCACATGTCCTCAGTGAATTGCTGGACTTCATTGAAGATAACCGTGGCTCGGGAGAATCACTCTATGGCGGACCTGACTGCTCTCTATGACAGGCGCATAGCTGATCTAGGATTTCCCTGTATCAAAGGCAATACGACACGCCTTCGAGAGGATATTGAAAGGCTCATTCCTGACATCAAATCATTAAGATTGAATCGTGACTGGTCGCTTGTATTTGATGATGACCTGAGCAAAGCTGTTGTGGACATGAAAAACAATACAACTACAAATGTAACAGCTGTCCTCAAAGCAGCCAAAATACTGCGCCAAGAGTACCTACAATGAAGCAAGCTTTCACAGGTCTCCTCAGCTTCCCATGAATCTAAGCAATCCCTCCCATGTTACATTTTTTCTGAACATACTTCTTGATGGATCACGTATTGACCAGCCACCCCCTGGACCTGAAAAGTCCAAAGTTGCCACATCCATTGGGCAGAAAATTATATGCAAGTCAAAGATGCAGATCTAAGAAAGCTGACAGTGTTTCTCGTCATATAAAAGAGAGAAACCCCAGCTTCGCTCTATCTGGCAATGAAATTTCACCTTCAAACTGATAGTGCATCTCTGGTGGATATCATGCACAAGAGAGGATAATGTGTGTCAAATGATCAATTAAAAACATGCAGCACGCACATAGTTAATTCAGTGATCAATCACTTGGAGAAGTTCGGCGTGGTTGTCCCACCTCAAGCAGTCAAGGGTGTGTTCACTACTGGTGGTTTTGATAACATTGACCATAACCCATCATCAACAACAGCAACATCAGCCTTTCATGGAACATCTATAAGTATTCAGCAGCACTTCAGTTCAGACCGTCAACAAACTGAGAATACCATTGATATCCTAGCTCCAGTTGAGAATGGGAAAAGACATGTTAAATCCCTGCCAGCGCATTGCACAACCATTGATTTGGATGTTTCACTGCCAAATGATGGGGTCCTGTACGCTCCTGTTCTGAATACCAACAGTTATCCTCATCCAGCTACTCGTCCTCTCGCCAAGGTCATTAAAGAAGGTTACCAATGGTTGGAGAGAGTCAGACACTTTTTGGGTAAAGAGAACCTTGAAGCTAACGATTGGATATCATGGGCTGCATATTATGCCAGTATCACAGAGCCTACTTCATTTCCCATGAACAAATCGTACATGTTGCCATTATTTACAGATCCCTCAAGCCCCGCTATGGCTGCATGATGAAGCCTTCGCCATCAATCAACTACTTAAATCAGGTCAGACCGGTCATGGTGCTGATCTTCATTGCCAGAGAACAANAACCAAAAAATTTCTCGGGAAAAACCTTTAGTCAAACCCCCCCGAAAGGGACCCCCCGGGGGCCTTCTCCACTCCCCTACAGTAAGCCCTCAGTACCCGCTTATTCCCCCCCCCCCCTTTTCTTGTTATTATTTATTTTGGGTAAGTTGGTCATTTTTCTTTAAACGATAGGGCCTGCCCCCTTAAAAATGTTATTACCAGATCTCTCATCCCCCCTACAGAAACCAGGCCACTGGTACAGGAATCCCACACCAACTCTTACTCTTTTTTTTATATTTTAAAATTTTCCATTATCCATAGTGCTCATTTACGGACATAGGGGTAGTTCTAAAAATGTGATCGGTGGGAGGTTATGTCAAAGTTTCCCCTGCCCCAAAAAATAAGATTTAAAATTACGTTTCTAAAACAAGGGGATAATGTTTCATGGTGAATAAAAGGTGATTTTTCAAATATTTTTCTTGGTTTATTGCAAAAACCCCAGGTGACTTTTCCCGCGTGTTAGGAAATACCCCCCACACTTCCCAAAAGAGTACCCTTACTCGGTGTAATTTAAGTATCAACACGACTACCAAGAAAAATCTAATATAACTTTTCAACGTCCCCGGGAAAAAAACCCATAGAACTACTTGCCTGAGCTGGGGGCGCATTCCCTTACTCCTTAACCCTACCCCCCCCCCTTTAAAACCTTAACTCCCCCCCTCCATAAATTTCATTCCCTTTCTTACTTCCGCAGCGAGAAGGGTTCATATATAATCAAAGTAAAGCAAAAGAAAAATTTTAAATTCTAAATTTCTTGTAACAATTTAGAACCAACCCTTTAAATTTCATTAAATAAAAAAGGTAACCAAAAATTACGAAACCCTGGCCCCACATTAGAATATGTATTTAGAATAGAGTTAGACATGATGTGTAGATTTATCTTGGGGGCCCTTTTCTTAAAAAGGGGCCATTTAAAAACCTAATTTGGGAAAAATGAGGGTAATGGCGTGTGTTCCCCCCAAAAAGCCCCGGGGGGTTCCCCCAGGCCTCGCGGTTATCCAGCCAGTGTATTACGGGACCTGGTAGACAGAGTGGGCCCCACGGTTCCCTAGATTTAAGAATCGTAAAACCATTTTATCTTCCTATTTAATGCAATCAAATCAAAACCATTAACGAGTTAATAAAAAATACGTCGTCACTTTTTGTATCCAGTCAACCGTTTTTAAATAAACCCTCAAAAAATTTCCCAAACCCCCCAGTTTTCAAAAAAAAACCCCCTCAAGGTTTGCCCACCTCATGCTCAGGTCGGTGACGTAGTATCAGGGGGGCTCTCTTCCCGCGCTTTATCAGAGGCACGAAACACGAGATAAAATGTACTTGAGATATTTTGGGGGTTTCTGATAGATTTTTTTTGCTATAGCCACAGCAAAATCCTTTTTTGGGTGCAGCAAGAAACTGTGCCTTTCGAAAAGTTTGCACCGGGAAAGGGGTGGGGTGTGTAGGGTGATCACGCCTATAGTGTGTGGGGGCGAGCAGTTGTGTTGAGGAACGGTGTGTAGTGTACACAGCGGTGAAAGACCAGCGAGAATGTACAGCGTGACTAGTCGCCTACCCCCGTGTGTAGGTTGGGACGACGAGTGTGAGGTTTAGCCTGTGTACACTGGTGTGCTGGACAAGGGCGGCGCCCCCCCCCCCCCCCGTAAGACAGTGACTTAGGCCAAAACCATACTAGACCAGGTGGCCCGTTAGACAGGGACGCCAGGACTGGCAGCAGCGGTGGACCACCACGACTGTGAGGGTTTGCCTCTTAACAAGACCAAGTTTAAACCAAGTAAACCAGTTGTGGAGTGGCGTGCCCTGGGGGTGAGAGACCTGTGGTGGTGTGGCTGTCACACTTTTTGCCTTCCCGCCCGCATATTTTCAACTCTATGCTGTAGTTAATGCTAGTATGTGGTTTCCGAGTATAAACGTTTGACTGTAGCTCCAAACTAACCATAGGATTTTCTCGAAAGTACCTTTATTGTGATTCCCACACACACATGGTTTAATCTTATATACCAAACCATGTTTTGGAAAAAGTGCCAGGTCCTCCTGCTGAACCTCAGGCTCTGCTAGCACCTGTTAATCCACCTGTACTCGGCTCAAACATATAGGATCCCATGGGCAATCTGAGGTTGTTTCCTATAGTATACGCGACCAGCGTAATTCTTTCGGTGTCAGATGAGCATCGTACTCTAAATCTGTCACAGCGACAGATCACTGTCCGACCACCGAAGTACAATCGCTTATATAACATTTGCCGACAGGTGTCAGACAGAGTGTCTGCGGGCGTCCCTGTTCTGACGTCCCCAATAACAGTCGTACCCCTGTTAGAGGGAAGATTTTTTTTTTCGCGCGCTTTTTACATAAGTTCGTGTTTTAGGGAAATAAGGCGGGAAAATCAATTATTTTTGGTGGTTAGGTGTTTTGAATGTACATTCAACATAATTAGGCAAAAAAAAGGGGTTTCTGGACGATTACTTTAAAGAAACTAAAGTGACTATTCCGCACCCTTACCTGCTGACGGATACCTTTCCAAGGCTAGGAGGAACCGCCAACACCTGGTGATAGCGTACAACAAGCCTACGTCTTCGAAGGGGTTTAATAAGGAAAAAACTGAAAAAAAAAAGCCGGCTGGCCAGTCCGGGCCACCCATTGTGTTTTTTTTGAGAGCGGCAAACCCAGCCGTTTTGTTTCTCCACTTCTCGAAAGGATCAAGGGCCTAAAGTGTGAGAGATCTAACAGAAACAGTTGGCAGTGTGTCCTACAGTTGTCTACAGCCTCGAAAAAAAACTGTTTTTGGAAGTTAAGCTCGTCTGCAGTTCAAGTGAGAAAAGACAGGAAGACTGTGTGAGGCTGAGGGCCGTACTATTAAACCTTCCGCCCGGGCTGGCGATCGCCTGCCGATGCTCCGCCAGGCGAACGCCAGCCTCAGGAAATCCTTACTTTTAAACACTGGCTTACGCCAACCCTGGCGAACGCCAGGGTTGGCGGACGTGAGTGTTCGCCAGCGCTAACCTTCTCCTATTCTCGCTCGACTCTGCGAAATGGCGCTTGAAATCGCGGGAAATTCAAGTTTGTTTACATCTACAGTCGACACCACTGTACGAGTGACGATGCTGGCTCTCTTAAGGCAACTCCTATATCCACTGTGGATAAGGGATGCTCATTGACCTCATCAAGGAGTATATTGAAGGCATAAATGACAAAACTACCAAGTTATATGCCGTGATTGCTCTTGTAGCTACTCTTTTCCAGACAGTACTGTTATTAATAATTAAAGTTCGTTCATCACTGAACTAACGAGCAATAATATGTCATATGCTCCCTAAGGCAGTTGTGATATTAACCATTTAAGCTTATTTACCACCTAACTCGTGCAAAGATAGGGTATTAGTTCGGTAGTGGGCTTCCAAAAGTCCTAGGATTCTTACCTACATTTACATACGGTACTCCGTAGTATAGGGTTAGCACGCTTGGCTCACAACCGAGAAGTCCGGGTTAGATCCCGGCGGAGCAAAGATAGATGGTGGTCTTTCTTAAAACCCGAGCCCCTGTCCACCCAGCAGTGAATGGGTACCGGTGTTAGCCGGGGGTTTGTGACCCCCTCCCGGGGTGGTGGCTTCGGCCAACACTAATTGCTGCAGCGGTAGATCACTACGGCTCTGAGGAATTATCCTCTAAACAAACAAACAAACAAACAAACATCATCGTGTAGAATTATTCATTATGAATATTTGAGCCCCATTTCCCATGGTGCATTGAATAATAATGGTGTTACATGTACTACCGAAAATCTACCGTTATTTCAGCCATGAACTGTTAAGTTAGGTTAATTAGATTAGGTTAGAGGTGGGGTTTGGTTAGTAACAGATATCAAGAAAAAAAGAAAATATCATAACTATGGCAGTGCGAAGCGGAGCAATTAAGGTTGCGGGGCGGGGCGGCACCTGACACGGACACCTGTAAACAACATTTATTTCCGACAAAAACGAGTGCCAGATTCATCAAAAACACATCAAAACTATTCAAGAAAACTAAGTTCGACCTCGAAATCAGTGAATGCCCACTTCCGAAATTTACCAAAGATAGTTCTGATATTTATAATTTAACTCGCTCACTACTTATCTAACGTGCAACAATAGTTATATCATATACTTCCAGTAGTGATATTATTAAAGATCAATCACCACTTAACCTAAATGCAACAGTCGATCATATACTTCCAGTAATTGTATTATTGAATATAATTATCCCCGCTTAACCTAACATGCAGCAATCGATCATACTTCCAGTATCGATATTAAAGATCATCACTTTTAATGGGGATTTGGCCTTAGTTGATAGGTTAAAATGTAGGGTTAGGTTAGTGAGTCTAAAGGTAGGGTTAGGTTAGTGAGTCTAAAGGTAGGGAGTTAATATTTCCTATCCTATAGGTTACAGGGTGTTTCGTACAAAAGTTGTTTCGTAGCCAGGTTTTGTTAGTTGTTTCGTACATTGACTTTTAGTTTTTTTCGTACATTCGTGATGTCGTTTCGTAACTCTAGTTCAACTCTGAGCTGAGTGTACGAAACGACTATGGTTTCATATAGACTATGAAACAACTTTTTGGTGTACTAATCTACTGGTGTACGAAGCAACTTGTGTACGAACTGACTGCACCCGCTCCTATACACTCTCCTTCCTACTAAAAGCATCTTATATCTCTGAAAGTAGTGATTTGCGACGGAATCTCATTGAGATAATGTTTCTCAGAATCTATTTAGGTAAACAGAAACCATTCATCATTTAACCTAACATCCCCACTTAACATGCTACACACTATCAGATATTTCCAGTAGTTATATGAATAATTAAATATCGTTCACCACTTAACCTAACCTGCTACACACTATCAGATACTTCCAGCAGTGATATAAATCATTAAATATAGTTCACCACTTAACCTAACCTGCTACACACTATCAGATACTTCCAGCAGTGATATAAATCATTAAATATAGTTCACCACTTAACCTAACATGCTACACACTATCAGATACTTCCAGCAGTGATATAAATCATTAAATATAGTTCACCACTTAACCTAACATGCTACACACTATCAGATACTTCCAGCAGTGATATAAATCATTAAATATAGTTCACCACTTAACCTAACATGCTACAATCAATTATACTTCCAAAGGCAATTGTGATATTAATCATTTAATCTCATTCACCACTTAACAAGTACAAAGACAAAACAATATATAGGTTTGTGATATTAAACATTAGGAAATGTTTTCAGTATGTTTTATTTCAACCAACTTTTAATTCCAACTCAGTCTCGCTCAGGAACAAATCTAGGCTGTCTTTCTGTCTTTCACAGTTTGTCTTGGCAATCTGATCCATTCTGCTTTGGCTGGATCAAGCACTTCTATATCTCCAAAATCTAGCAATGCGTCCATAATCTGGAAAATAATATATGAAACATATAATAATCTAACATTCATTTAAATATACTGTAAGTGATTTTAAATCAGAGAAAATAAATCACCCAAAAATAAGTATCAGATAAATTCAAACATATTTTTAAACTATTCATGACAAAGTTTCGTCCTCAAAAACATAAATGCGCATAAATGAAAATTTTGTTAGGTTAGTGAACTAGCAAGGGGGTCCGGGGGGCCACAGGCCTCTAGTTATATTCAGTAGTGTATTGTTCAATAGTGAGTATTGATTGAAACTGCATATTTACCCTTCTAATTGTAACAAAAGTTGTAACTCTTTCAATTTCATCTGATTAACCAAATAAATAAAAGGTATAATATTTTACACTAGGACCAGAATTCCCTACACAATTGGGAGCATGGTTTGTTTACCTTATTGTATTCTAGGAAACTTTCTCTCAATGAGCTTCCATCGCAAATAATTACTTTTGGAGATATAATATAACATCCTATTTTTCGGGAGGAGAGAGACAAGTGTTTATGTGCACCTCCCTCTTCTTCCTTGTGACCTGCATCGCCTCTATTCTTCCCTTGCCGCGGACACTTTTAATGAGGATTTGACTTTAGTTAGGTTAAAACATAGGGTTAGGTTAGTGAGTGTATACACTCCCCTAGGAAGGGAGTGTATGGAGGGGATGCAGTCAATTCGTTCACAAATCATTGCGTACACCAGTAGATTTGTACTCCAAAAAGTTGTTTCGTAGTCTATATGAAACCATAGTCGTTTCGTACAATCAGCTCAGAGTTGAACTTTACTACTTGAGTTACGAAACGACATCACGCATGTACGCAAAACTCAAAATCAGTGTACGAAACAACTAACAAAACCTGGGTACGAAACTCCCTGTAACAGTAGGTTAGGTTAGTTAATTTTCATATCTCCTATATGTTACAGGGAGTTTCGTACACAGGTTTTGTTAGTTGTTTCGTATACTGATTTGAGTTTTGCGTACATACGTGATGTCGTTTCGTAACTCTAGTAGTAAAGTTCAACTCTGAGCTGAGTGTACGAAACGACTATGGTTTCATATAGACTACGAAACAACTTTTTGGTCTACTAATCTACTGGTGTACGAAACAACTTGTGAACGAACTGACTGCACCCCTTCCTATACACTCCCCTACCTACTAAAAGCATCTTATATCTCCGAAAGTAGTGATTTGCGACGGAAACTCACTGAGAGAATGGTTTCTCAGAATCTATTAAGGTAAACAGAAACCATACTCCCAAAGGTGTAGAGAATTCTGGTCCTAGTGTAAAAATTTACCAAATAAAACTAATTTACAGTGTCGGAGCACACTTTATAAGCACGTCTCACGTTGTAATATATGAGGGTCAGAGGCCTCTGACATAGCTCAATGTAAAGAGCGCCATCACCAAAACATAACCTGGATATTGTACAAAATAACACATTCAATTCTATCTGATATACAACAGAAATAAAATATTTTAGTGGCGGGAGCACAATGATATATAATCACGTCTCACTGAAATTCTTATGAGGGTGAGAGGACTCTGATATAGCTCAATGTAAAGATGCCATCACCAAACATCCAATGTATACATATATTGTGCAATAATGTCCTAAACCAATAATATTGGACGAAAAGGCAAATAAACACTACCTCTGGGGGGGTGGAGGTGTCTGGTGCTGTCAGCTGCGTTGGAGCCTCGATGGTGTTTTGAAAATAATATACATGACTTATTTTCCATGAAAGAACTTGCCATACACATATATTTACCGTCGCAATAGGTTTCCTATCTCATGAAATGCTTATAGTATTGTAAAAAGTATAAATGAATGCAAAAAATGTTGATCGCCGGTGAGAGGGACGTCTCACCAGAACTCACGTTCGCCAGGCTATTCCATACTTCTCCTTCGCCAGCCCTGGCGGAGCAGCGCCTGGCGGAGCGCTCGTGGCGTTTAAAAGTAAAATCACTGAGCGCCTGGGGCTACATTCAGAGAGGCTTACTTCGGTCTGCACGACCTAAGCGACTTCCAACAGCTGTTCTGGGCGACTTTTGGCATCTGCAGCACATTGATGACGTAGTTAAAGACGTTGAGCTGTCAAAATCACACACTGCCTCCAGGCAGTTGTAGAGCACGCATATACATAAAATACTCATAAATAGAGTATATATGATGTTTTCTGACTCAAGAACTGAACAGGGCAAGTATACAAATTAAAATTAGGCCATATTACAATCCAAACCGCTCGTGATGAGTTTGTTATGGGGGGGATGGGTCGAGTGGCGAATGGTGGCATCTCACCATGACTCACCACACCATACACCACCACGCACAGCTCCGCGAACAGACAAGGTACATTAATATAATTATATTCTTCTCCTTCTCCTTCTCCTCCTACCTTTTCTTGTAGCAGTTGGTGGGAGTTGTGGTATTGCAGCAGTGATAGTGGTAGTGGTGGGAGCAGTAATAAAATATAAACCGTGTAACACACATTTCAGCGTGTTTTGGAGTGGTCTCGTACCAAGACGAGGCTTGGACGACAAAAACACGGCTTATATTTTATTACTGCTGCTTTCTGCTGCTGCTATTGCTGCGCTGCTACTGCAACTGCTGCCGGCTGCTGTGGGAAGGGGTTTTGGGGGAGGAAAGAGGGGGGGGGAGAAGGAGGGGAAAGCTAGGAGGTGGGGGGAGGAGGAGGAGGAGGAGGAAGAAGAAGAAGAAGTACCTTTTCTTTATAGCAGTTTGGGGGTGGTTGTAGTGGTGGCAGTGGTGATGGTAGTGGTGGTGGCAGCAGTAAAAAAATATAAGCCGTGTAACAAACATTTCAGTAAGTGTTATTGGAGTGGTCTTCGTACTATATAAGACGATGCTTGGACGACAAAAACACCGCTTATATTTTATTGCTGCTGCTACTGCTACAACTGCTGCCGGCTGCTATAAGAAAAGGTTAGGAGGAGGAAGAGGAGGAGGAGAAGCTAGGAGGTGGAGGAGGAGGAGGAGGGAGAAGGGTGGAGCATTTTGGTGTGGATGATGAATTTGTTTATAAACACAGCTGAGAGCGTGGAAGCCTTGTGATTGGCTGAAACTTTTTGAGAAATACTATGTGATTCGCTGGCGAGGCTGTGACGTAATTGTACTCGCTCAGCCAATCAGCTATCGAAGCCCATAGTGACACCGTAGCGCCACTCCATATCTCGTACCAGAATCCCCGCGACTTCCGGGTTGTACAAATAGAGGAAGTTAGTTAAGCTAAACACCGTGCCCTTTAACTCTTTCTGAATGTCTGCCCTGGCGAACGCTTTCGCCAGCCCTGGCGAAAGATTTTAAAAGTACGGCCCTGAGTGTCGCTTCGCTTGTCTACGCGTCTTCACGTGGATTACTATTCTACGCGTCTTCACTTGGATTACTTATCTACGCGTCTTCACTTGGATTACTTATCTACGCGTCTCCACTTGGATTACTTATATACACGTCTTCAATCGCTGCACGACTTCAGAGGATTACATCACCGCCATCTTGGACGCAAGGGGGATGCTTCGAGTCTTGTCTTCACAAGGCCTCTCACTTCAGGACTGCAACGCTACAATGAGTATCTCACTGCAAGCTAAGTACCTGCGCTAAGTGAGTACTAGTATCCAGTTTTTTTTTTAAGCAGCAAGAAGTGTTAAAGTGAAAGTTTTTCTGTCCCGTGTGATCCTTTGTGATCGGGACAGATACAGCGTGTCGCACTAGAAAGGTGGTGACGTCAGAGCAACCTGCTCTGTGATTCGCTGCTTCAGTGACGTCACGGGGTTTCTTGTGAGGTGAGTGGCTAGAAAATACGTCACGGTCTCAGGAGCAATATTACTGGCTCCGGCACCAGGGATTTTCGCGGGGTTTAAAGCATTGTGTTATAAGTGGCTCAAATTGTGAGGAAGAGGAGAGAGTTACCATATCTTGCCAGGGCGTGAGCAAGTGTTCAGTTGCCAGACTCGTGAGATGAGGCACGGGTGGCAAGGTAATGAGTGAGGCCTCTTCCATTTGTGCCCAAGCTGCATGAACCAGTTCTTTCAGTTCAGGGTTGGGTTCCGGGTTCAGGGTTGGGTTCGCGTGTCACAAATGGAACGCAAAAACCCCGTTTTTTGTTTACAAACATACTCAGCTGGCGAGACAATTTAAGAGAGAGAGAGAGAGAGAGAGAGAGAGAGAAGAGAGAGAGAGAGAGGGTGGGGAGAGAGAGAGAGAGAGAGAGAGAGAGAGAGAGAGAGATAGAGAGATAACGAGAGAGAGATAACGAGAGAGAGATAACGGAGAGAGATAACGAGAGAGAGAGAGAGAGAGAGAGAGAGAGAGAGAGAGAAGAGAGAGAGAGAGAGATAGAGAGAAGAGATAAGGGAGAGAGATAGAGAGAGGGGAGAGAGAGAGAGAGAGAGAGGAGAGAGAGAGAGAGAGAGAGAGAGAAGAGAGAGAGAGAGAGAGAGAGAAAGAGAGATAACGAGAGAGAGAGAAATAACGAAGAGAGAGAAAGATAACGAGAGGGAGAGAGATAACGAGAGAGAGAGAGAGAGATAACGAAAAGATAACAAGAGAGAGAGAGAGAGAGATAACGGAAAAGAGAGAGTAAGAGAGAGAGAGATAACAAAAGAGAGGAGAGAGAGAAGCGAGAGAGAGAGAGAGAGAGAGAGAGAGAGAGAGAGAGAGAGAGGGAGGTAGGTAGCGAGAGAGATAACGAGAGATAACGAGAGAGAGAGATAACGAGAGATATAACTCAGCTAGCTGTTATGTGAAGGGCTCATATCAAGTTTAAGATCGCGGGAAAGCATGGACCTCAACCAGCCATGTATGCCTCTTTTATGCCGTCTGACATCCTCAACGACTCGTGCATGCGGAAAACCCTTCACGATAAGAGAAATGGGGCCCAAGGCGCCCAAATTGTTTTGCTATGAACTGAAAACTCTAACCAAGCTACCCACCTCTCAATGTGAGTAGAGAAAGTTCAAGGGTTTTGCTGCGTCACTACGCGCTTTGCCTGGGACCCAGGTTTTCGTGCGCAAAGGAACGCCTTAAAATTCTTGGGTTTTCCGTGACTGGTTCTTGAAATGTCGCAAATGGAAGAGGCCTGTGATAAATTATTCCACATGGTAACATTATTAATGTGTTAAGTGATTGCACAGACAACACAAACTTCCTTCTTAGATAATAGTAGTGTGTAGTAAGTTCAGTAATTTGTGATTAGGTATAAAGTGTAAAGTAATTTTTTAAACTCTACTTATAAGTTGTGTTTGGCACAGCTACCCTTAAAAAGTTCGTTTCAATAGAGAATAGTACATTTTAAAGGGTAACTCCTCTAGTTATCTGTGAGTTTTATTGTTTCATGAAAGGTTGTTGTGTAAAATTCTAAGAGAAAAGTGTAAAGTTGTAAGAGCGTTTTCAAGTTTTTGTAAGTGTAATGGGTGTTGTCAGTGGTGAAGGGGGACCTCAGTGTAATTAGGAGAGGTCATTTATGCTAATTGTATTAACAAAAGTCGTTGAAAGGGGCGGCCCCATTTTTTTCGCTATACATGCCTTTCCCCAAAAACTTAGGAGCCAGCTCTGAAACACAGGAGGCCAGTTCTGAAACACAACAGCTTCACACCACTACTACTACTACTCCTCCTACTTCTCCCACAAGGACACCTTTTACCAAATATGGCTACTCCATCAGTGCCAACTATTAAACTTCTCCATCAGGATTCACCATAACTATATTTGCAGGGAGGAAGAGTCCCACCCACACGTCTTTAACCCATGTGAAGTGTCATGCGAATATAATGATGCTTCAGGAATGAAAAGATTTTTTTATTAGATCTAAATTGAACCCGGGGTTTTTGCTAGCGACAATGTCGCGTCGGGCCTGGATGGAAAAACATTAAACTAGAGTTGAGGTTTTAGAAAATTTTTTTTAAATCTTTCGGTGGCTCAGCATAATACTCCTTGCAGCGGTCTTTTACGTATGCGGAACATTGCCCAATTTGGGGGCATGCGGCGGTTGAAGGTCAGGCCGGCTGCTAATATAGTTTTCGAAGCTTGGAGGCTTTGAATTGCTTCATGGTTCGAAAGTGGTCAGCTTCAGTAGAGAGTTTTAAAAACTGTTTCTAGAATTTCAGTATTATATCACCTTTTTAAACCCACAGGAGGTCTTATCGTTTTCATCTCTTTTTTTAACCCGGGGGATAACCTTCTGAATTCTCTACTAAATCCTAAGCGCTACGTAGATCCTAAAAGTCCGTTTTCACAGCCTGATCAGGGGGCGCCGGTGTAAAGGGGGAACTCAAATTTTTTCATCCTTACCTCCTCCTCCACCACCTTTTCCCACCTCCATTTCCCGGGGTTTTCTACTCGAGCACCCAAGCAGTGTTACTATTGTGGAAAGAAAGGGTCATACTGAAATCACGCTATCAAAAAAAAGAGGGAAACGAAATTTTTCAGAAAAGTGCAATATAGGTTCCCAAATAGAAAAAACTTCCCTTCCGCCCTCCGCCAGCAGGGTTTGCATCTCCTGCACGCCCACAACAGCCTCGTATGCAATTTCGCCCTCCCCCAAAATATTGTGAAAATTCATGAGCTGGGAAACCTTTCAACAGAAAATTTTGGTTTGATTCTGTTTTTTAAAGCCTCCCGATAGATTGGGTAAGGGAAAATGGATATCGCATTGGGGGGAAATTCCGCGGGGTTCAAAAAAAACCCAGTTTATTTTAGACAAAAAAGTCACAGACCCGTTTTTGCATAGTCCCGATTTAGCTGCTTGCTTTCTATATGACAATTCGTGTTTCACCGAGACATTCTTTGCTCTTGGAGTGGACACGGTGCTTCATGTAATTTTCTTATGATGTGCTTAGTAAAACTTAAAAAAGTCATATCTTTTTCCTTGTTCCCTTCTACAGCCACTCTACAAAGTGTTAAAGGGGTCCCACAAAGGGGTGAGGGCCTGTGCCCCCTTCCCTCATGCCTTGCCCCTAAGTCAAAAGTTTAAAAACAGTTTTAGTAACCCACTTTTTGTTTTAAAATGTGTGGTCTTTTGGGTTTTAGAACCCTTTGCTACCCCCATTGATGAAATTTTCCACACCCCAACAATCTCATTAAGGGCTTCTTTTCCCCCAATAAAAGCCCAGCTCCATTGCTTAATAACCCCTGATTTTCCAAACAGTGACCACAACCCGTTTCTGCTATAAAAGGCCAGCGTTTTACTAGTGGAAACAAAACGTTCATTTTCCCCCGCAGGTTCGTTGGTGTCCGTGTTGTAAAGGGAGACCAATATATTGGCTCCTCGATTTCTGTTCACTTGGGGTGAGAGTCCAAGAGGTCCTGTCGGCAGTCATTGTGTCTATACCTGACATATCCGTGTAAGTCCTTAGCGTAAGGAACGCTTTCCGCGGTACGCGATGATCACAAAACGACGCTTTTGTCAAAAATGTTACAGGGTCACCTAAAACTCTGAAAATGGATTTTTGTTTGCAGCTTTGAGAGAAAAAATAGTTTACCTTGGGGATCCTTCACACTTCTTGCGCGTCCACAAAAGACGAAGTTAGTGGGGACCAGGCAGCATAGTCCAGCACAAAAACACCTTACGTACGGGTACTGGTTTTTTCCTGAGGCTAACCCTGAGCTTCTCGCTTTGCTCGCGAACACGGGCCCTGCTCTTGCTTTACCGGGGGAAACCCCTTAGGAGTAACAGACAAAATAAAGCATAAATTGTGCTCACACAGATCAAGCCTTCGTATGTTTTCTTATGATGCCTCATACCCAAAAGAGCGTGGTAGGGCTATAACGGACATTTTGGATGAAGGAATAATACAGGAGTCTTATTCTTTTGGGAACTCACCCTTGTTTTTGGGTAAAAAAAGTGAGGGTTCTTTCGGCCTGTGCTCGATTTCGGGAAAGTTAAAAATTTAACTGTCCCGGGAAATCATACCACCCCTGTTTTGAAGACCTTTTGCGTCTATAGGAAGGATAATACGTTTTTACCAGTTTGGCCCTCAAGTCTTTTTTCGGGCAGATTCCGTTAGAAGAAAAATCGGGGGAAAAATAACTGCTTCTCAACAAAAAAGGGCTCATTATGAATGGCTGAGATGTCCTAGGGGTTTGAGGAACTCACTCTTACATGCCAACGCTAGTAAACAAATTTTTCACGGCTCATAGGGGATGGTTTTTTCTCTACATGGGAGACCTCATACTGGTCCCCCAAAGACTTATCCAGCCTTGAGAAAATTGCCCCTTGTGTTTCAGAAAATTACTGAGGGTGGCCTTAAACTTAACGTCCAAATGCAATTTTCTCAAGTACGCTTGACTTTTAGGCCATGTGTCGACAAAAGGGTGGAACCACACGTTGGATTGTAAAAACAAAGCCTCAAGAATTTCCCAACCCCTACCCCCACTGAAAAAGGGCGGGCTTTCCCTTTGGGTTGTCGGGGGCTATGTGCCTTTGGGGAAAACTATGCTTTGATTCTAGTCCCTTTACACGACTCTTGAAAAAGGACGTTCCTTTCTTTTAATGGTCCCCAAAAACAAAATTTTGATACTTTTTAAACAGGCACTTCACATGCCCCAATTCTTTTCATTTTTGACTACCTATGCCCCTTTCATCTTGTGACAGATGCTTTGGCACTAGGCGTGGAGCGGTTTTTTTGCAAAAGTGAAGGGAAAAGCCCGCATGTTGTTCTATGCCAGTAGAGTGCTTAAAGATTAATTTACGTACTCAGTAACTCACCTTTAACTCAGCTGTGGTGGGGCTCTTAAGCACTTTAAAGGAAAAAAATTTTGGTTTCCCCTTACAGTTCCACGGTCACCTCGGGGCTGAAACTCTTTAAAGGAAAAACCTTTTTGCCTGTGGCCCGGTGGTTTTCACCATTCAGGGGAAATTTGATCCCACTATCAAATATATACCGGGGAAAAAAAAATCATGTTGCGAAGCACTTTCACGCAACATTCCATGCGTGCCTCAGACACTTTTAAATTTCTCTCTACAGACTTTTCGAATGCTCAACGCCAAGTCCTGTGTGTCAAAATTTATTTATGCACTAAGTCGGAGATGAATCCCTTTTTGGGCCAAATTTTCAGTTTCCCCTTTTACAGTTTTCAAAAGTTGAGGAAAATTCTTTTTGGGAAGGTCCTATGGAGAAACACGGGTTATCAACTATTATTCCTACGTCTAGTGGAAATGCTTAAAAAACTTCATACATGCCTCAAAACGGAAATCCCCGGTAGAGACAGAACCCTTTTCCCTGCACGTCGTAAGTTTTTTTGGCCTACCATGCGCATCGATGAAGAAAAATGTAACCAAATTGTCGTTCATGTGACAAACCCAAAGGGAATACAAAAATGCTCCTATCCTTGAATATCCTTTCCTGAGTCGTCCCCTTTTACACCCTAGGCATCCCTTATTGCAGCTTCCTCGAAGTCATCAAGGGGACCATATTACTATAGTGTAGATCACTTACACGTTTTTTGATTTTAGTTCCCTTTCCTAACAATCTGCATAACGGTTGTCATGCTCTACTTCAAAATTTAAATTTTCCCCCAACAACTCCCAAATTGGGGGGTTTCGATAAAGGCCCCGAATTTGCAATCAAAATTTTTCAAAAACTGTGAGCAGATCAAAATTAAGCAACTTTCATTTCTGCTCATCACCCTGCGAGCAATGGGTTAGTAGAAAAGGGCTAATAAAAAGATTCTTGAGTCCTTCGCCATTTTGCTGGCGAATTTTAGATCTTGGGGAAACTGGCTACCTCATGTAGCGGGTTCGATAAAAGGTTTATAAAATTCCCCCACAGGAAAGACTCCCATTTCATTTGTATGGGGTTGACAAACGACTACCTTATATGTGCTTTGCAATCTCCTGTCCCTGTCTACTCGTGGCATTATGCTAAAAAATTTACAAGACCTTTCAGATCATTCACGACAGTTTAAGGAAAACTTTTGGCTTTTCGCAGGGGATGAGCGTAGACAGCATAGTGCTTTTCCTTTGCAATTCCTAGGTGATTTTGTCATGAAACTTCTCCGGAACGCCAAAATAAGTTGTGTTCTAAATTTTTTTAGGACCTTATTGGTCACAAGTAAAAATTTAGGGAAATAAATTCTACTTCTTGACAAAAAAAAACTACGACGTATACATGCGATAGCTAAAGAGAGTCCCAAAGGGCCTTTTCATCAGACCAAACCCACAAATTAGGGCAAAAGGGGTTAAGTTCTTATGTTTTCTTGAGCATTATAATTTGAGTACAATACTATTTTTTTCTAAAAAAAAAATATTGTATTTTAAATTTACATTTCATATCTGTGTATATGTATTTTTATGATAAACCTTGGTTCCTTGGGCCAAGCAGAATTATGTCTGTGAGGACACAGTGAGGTGTGGCCGAGCGATGTGCTGGTGTATTAGCACATATTGTATTTAGACATAGAGTGTAGACATGGATGTGTAGATTTATCTTAGGGGCCTTCTTAAAAAGGACACATGTTAAAACCTAATTGTTAACTGAGGCGTAATGGCGTGTTGTCCCGCCAAACACCCCAGGGTGTGTTTCCCGCGGGCCTCGCGGTTATCCAGGCAGTGTATTACGGGACCTGGCTAGACAGAGTCAGGCCCGACGGTTCTCCTAGCATTAAAAGAAACTAAAGTGACTATTCCGTATCCTTACCCTGCTGACGGATACCTTTCCAAGGCTAGGAGGAACCACCACACCCGTGCACAGTAATGATATAAGCATTTTGACACTTTTGAGCCCCCCCCAAATTTAGGGGGAACTCCCAATTCTGGGAACCCTGTAACCACTTCAGTTCATTATTTTAACGTAATACAACATATATTTGCGTCTTAGGGTATTGAAAAGGCACAACACCGTGCACAGTAATGATATAAGCATTTTGACACTTTTGACGGAAGTCTCCATCCGCATAGTGGCGCCACCTGTTCAAAATCCAAAATGGTGCGGCCCGAGTGACACCTCTCTGTGAAGCTCTCTGCTGTGACCACGCTCCAGTAAA
Source organism: Chionoecetes opilio (assembly GCA_016584305.1). Lineage (NCBI taxonomy): Eukaryota > Metazoa > Arthropoda > Malacostraca > Decapoda > Majidae > Chionoecetes > Chionoecetes opilio. The sequence continues at coordinate 2,474 of JACEEZ010009166.1, read as the reverse complement.
CCCGCCAGTGCTACACCATAGCTTGTTGTGGACGTTTATTGCTGCGAGCGTGCTCCGTGCGTGTACAGTGTTACTTGGTTTTGCCGGAGTATTCACCTTTCATTCATTATTAGCCCTTAAATTCATGATGGATATCACACCCAAGAAGTGTGCAAGTATTGTAGCTCTTAGAAATCATGCTGGTTTTAGCATCAGACAGATTTCTGAGAAAATGAAGCTGGCAAAGTCAACTGTTGGCGATATTGTGAAAAGAGCTGAAGACATTGGTAAACATTCAACACTGCGCCGAGTAAATGTAGAAGAAAACGCAAGCCCTCACGATGACAAGGTTATCATCAGAAATAGTGTGAAGGATCCTAAGAAAACCAGTAAAGACCTTCAGAGAGATTTGTCTTCAGCTGGCGTAAATGTTTCTTCTTCAACTGTCCGGCGAATGCTCCTTGAGGTTGGCAGAGTTACCAGAAAACCGGTACATAAAACAGTTATTGACTTCTGCTATGAAGACTAAACGTCTTCGCTGGGCACGCAAGTATGCTGGATGGAAGGCAGATGACTGGAGGAATGTTCTATTTGCAGACGAATCGCATTTTGAAGTGCATGGGAACAGGTCAGTGGTAGTGAGACGAAGCAAAGGTGAACCACTTCGCCGGGACACATTCAACAAGCGCAAAAAACATCCACCTAAGAAGATGTTTTGGGGTTGTTTTACTGCTAAAGGTCTAGAGCGGCTTGTTAATGTTGAGAGAATGATGAACAGCGATAAATACCAAGGCAGTCCTGGAGGCTCACTTGCTTCCTGTGATGCAAAGGGAGGCGGCATTTTCCAGCAGGATCTCGCTCCGTGCCATACTTCCCGAAAAATGCGCACATTCTTCGAAGAAAGTGGACTAACCATTCTAGACTGGAATTACCACGTGTAGGCCTCGCGGCCTCTGTAGCTTCCTTATTTTCTTATGTTCTTATTGACCTGGGAATTCTCCTGACATAAACCCATTGAGAATCTATGGCCTATAATCAAACGTAGAATCGAGAAAGACGACTGTTCGACGATGCAGAAGCTGATTTGTGCTGTTATTAAGGCCTGGTACCATGACGAAGAACTAGCAGAAATGTATTCAAGCTTGGTGGAATCTATGCTAAAGCGAGTGGAACTGCTTGTAAAAGCAAAGCGTGGTCATATCTCATATTAAATGTATCATCAATCCTACCATTGACATGTTTTTTTGGAATAAACATCAATTTAACAAATAATTGTATTATTTCATCACTGTCCGGACTAAATTGCACACTACTGTATATAATATTATTGCCAGCCGCGCTCACGGAGTGGAATTCTTTTCAGTAGCGTGTACTACCCGCGCTAGCGTAGTGGTAGTGTTTACAGTAGTATTTGTCTGTTTTTGCTCAAGCATAATTTTTTTTTTCATGGTAACAATATATGACCAAAATCTTGCCAACGTTCAAATATAAACACTGTAGAGTAGGTCAATTTCAATGACACTAAAATTATAAAAATCTGACAAGCGAAGGCGCTGCTTTCAAAGTTGCACCCGAACTACATGTATCCTTCATCATGACAGAGAGGAACTTTCCACTCACTCTAAAAACGCTCAAGAAATTCTTTCAATAGTTTTATGGTAACAATCAATCAATCATAAGGGGCATACGCCGGGGGGCACGTCGCCTCGCCCACCCTTCGACGCCACTCCCAGGGGTCACCACGCGCGAATCCGATGCAGGCTGAGCCAGGCTCCCTTTCCATACCAAGCAACTCTCGACAGGAAACATCAACTTGCACCAGCCACGAGCCTTGTCGGCGCCCTCTGGCCTCATCAACGCTGGATTGTCTCTTACAGATACAACACGGTGTGAAGGATCGGTTTCAGGGTAGTGTGCCACATGCCCATCTAGCCGAAATTGACGATGACGGACTATGCAGGTAGATTAAGTGCTGCTGGATTCAGCAGGCCTCGATTCAGTCACACGGTGCACTCGCTAATTTGACACGTAATAATCCCAGCGATACCCCATGATACTGCGAAGACACTTATTACCAATGGCATCAATTCGCCTTTTCAAGTCGCTATTAGGTGTCCATGTCTCACATCCATAGAGTAAGACAGGGATCACAAGCGACTTGAAGATGCGGATCTTTGTCCTTCTGCACAGGTATCGATAACGCAAATACTCGTGCTGAGCGAGTCCATAGCACCGTGGGCTATTAGGCGGGTCATACTTGGGTGCCATCATGAATCTGAATGAAATCCTCTCATGAGGGGTGTCTAAATTATGTATTTTATACAAGGAATTCAAACATTAGCTTATTTTTTGGATAGGACATCTTTAACCTACTCAATTTGAATTTATAATTTTTCAATTTACCCTTTACAGCCCCTTATATAATATTAAAAGACATAAGGCAAATCATGTATATTGATAAGCCAAATCAAATTTATATTGTATTACATGATCAA
>JACEEZ010009165.1:0-15378 GCA_016584305.1 Chionoecetes opilio | reverse complement strand
CTATAGTAGCTTACATTACATTAAGCTAAGAAATAGAAGAGTAAGGGTTATTATTGTGATATAACGGTATATTGCAAGCGTTTTTCATAGTTTCTTGTAAACTGTAGCATTATTGTATATATGCAAGTAGTTTTACTTATCATATTGCTATAAACCCTTAAAATGTAGTGTTTTCAATGATATTAGCTATTTATCGGTGATATATAGCTGTTTTCCTACAAATTGAAGTATAAAATCCTCCTTTTAGAATAATTTGCACCTATAAGTAGCTTACATTACATTAAGCTATTAAATAGAAGAGTAAGAGGTTATTTATTGTGATATAACGGTATATTGCACGCGTTTTTCATAGTTTCTTCTAAACTGTAGCGTTATTGTATATATACAAGTAGTTTTACTTATTGTATTGCTATAAACCCATAAAATGTAGTGTTTTCAATTATTTTAGATAGTTATCAGTGATATATAGCTGTTTTCCTACAAATTGAAGTATAAAATCTTCTTTTTAGAATAATTTGCACCTATTAGAACTATTATTTATTAATATTAAGCGTACATTACATTAAGCTATTAAATAGAAGAGTAAGAGGCTATTTATTGTGATATAACGGTATATTGCAAGCGTTTTTCATAGTTTCTTCTAAACTGTAGCGTTATTGTATATATGCAAGTAGTTTTACTTATCATATTGCTATAAACCCTTAAAATGTAGTGTTTTCAATGATATTAGCTATTTATCGGTGATATATAGCTGTTTTCCTACAAATTGAAGTATAAAATCCTCTTTTTAGAATAATTTGCACCTATAAGTAGCTTCTATTTATTAGCTTAATGTAGTGTAAGCTACTTATAGGTGCAAATTATTCTAAAAGGAAGATTTCATACTTCAATTTGTATACAATATTAAATTACAAGAGTAAGAGGTTATTTATTGTGATATAACGGTATATTGCAAGCGTTTTTCATAGTTTCTTGTAAACTGTAGCGTTATTGTATATATACAAGTAAATTTACTTATTATATTGCTGTAAACTCATAAAATGTAGTGTTTTCAATGATTTTAGCTAGTTATCATTGAAGAGTTTTTTTTTTCTACAAATTGAAGTATATTTCTTTATATCTGTAGCTAAATAGCTTTTTATATTTGCTACAACTATATTTTACAAAATTAATAGCTAAAAATATGTATTTTTCATGAAATTTAGATATCAATTTTAATCTTAAAAAACATTGTTTTTCAAGAATTTTTATGTATTTTTGAAATGCTAAATAATGTCGAAATTTGACATTATTCAGCACTTTTACACAACTATATTTTACATTGTTATGAGCTAAAAATATGTATTTTTCATGAAATTTAGGTTGCAATTTTAATCTTAAAAACAACGTTTTTTCAAGTGTTTTAATGTATTTTTGAAAGCCTAAAAAATGTCGAAATTTAACATTATTCAGCACTTTTACACAACTATATTATACAATATTATAAGCTTAAAATATGTATTTTTCATGTAATTTATGTATCAATTTTATTCCTAAAAACAACGTTTTTTCAAGTATTTTAATGTATTTTTGAAGGGCTAAAAAATGTCGAAAATTGACATTATGCAGCCCTTTTTTTGACTGAGAAATTCAAAATGTGGAATTATAGTTGTTTTCGTTAGAAATTGCTATTTTAAACTACTGTAAGCTTATAATAGGAGTTTGAGACTCCACTTTTACACAACTATATTTTACAATGTTATGAGCTAAAAATAATAATTTTTCTTGAAATTTAGGTCTCAATTTTAATCTAAAAAACAACGTTTTTTCAAGTGTTTTAATGTATTTTTGAAGGCCAAAAAAATGTCGAAATTTGACATTATTCAGCACTTTTACACACCTATATTTTACAATATTATGAGCTTAAAATATGTATTTATAATGAAATTTATGTATCAATTTTATTCTTAAAAACAACGTTTTTTCAAGTGTTTTAATGCATTTTTGAAGGGCTAAAAAATGTCGAAAATTGACATTATTCAGCCCTTTTTTTGATGGAGAAATATAACGGTAAATTGCAAGCGTTTTTCATAGTTTCTTGTAAACTGTAGCGTTATTGTATATATGCAAGTAGTTTTACTTATCATATTGCTATAAACCCTTAAAATGTAGTTTTTTCAATGATATTAGCTATTTATCGGTGATATATAGCTGTTTTCCTACAAATTGAAGTATAAAATCCTCCTTTTAGAATAATTTGCACCTATAAGTAGCTTACATTACATTAAGCTATTAAATAGAAGAGTAAGAGGTTATTTATTGTGATATAACAGTATATTGCAAGCGTTTTTCATAGTTTCTTCTAAACTGTAGCGTTATTGTATATATACAAGTAGTTTTACTTATTGTATTGCTATAAACCCATAAAATGTAGTGTTTTCAATTATTTTAGATAGTTATCAGTGATATATAGCTGTTTTCCTACAAATTGAAGTATAAAATCCTCTTTTTATAATAATGTGCACGTATAAGTAGCTTACATTACATTAAGCTATTAAATAGAAGAGTAAGAGGTTATTTATTGTGATATAACGGTATATTGCAAGCGTTTTTCATAGTTTCTTCTAAACTGAAACGTTTTTGTAAATATACAAGTAGTTTTACTTATCATATTGCTATAAACCCTTAAAATGTAGTTTTTTCAATGATATTAGCTATTTATCGGTGATATATAGCTGTTTTCCTACAAATTGAAGTATAAAATCCTCCTTTTAGAATAATTTGCACCTATAAGTAGCTTACACTACATTAAGCTAATAAATAGAAGAGTAAGAGGTTATTTATTGTGATATAACGGTATATTGCAAGCCTTTTTCATAGTTTCTTGTAAACTGTAGCATTATTGTATATATACAAGTAGTTTTACTTATTATATTGCTATAAACCCATAAAATGTAGTGTTTTCAATGATTTTAGCTAGTTATCAGTGATATATAGCTGTTTTCCTACAAATTGAAGTATAAAATCCTCTTTTTAGAATAATTTGCACCTATAAGTAGCTTACATTACATTAAGCTAATAAATAGAAGAGTAAGAGGTTATTTATTGTGATATAACGATATATTGCAAGCCTTTTTCATAGTTTCTTGTAAACTGTAGCGTTATTGTATATATACAAGTAGTTTAACTTATTATATTGCTATAAACCCTTAAAATGTAGTGTTTTCAATGATATTAGCTATTTATCGGTGATATATAGCTGTTTTCCTACAAATTGAAGTATAAAATCCTCCTTTTATAATAATTTGCACCTATAAGTAGCTTACATTACATTAAGCTATTAAATAGAAGAATAAGAGGTTATTTATTGTGATATAACGGTATATTGCTAGCGTTTTTCATAGTTTCTTGTAAACTGTAGCGTTATTGTATATATACAAGTAGTTTTACTTATCATATTGCTATAAACCCATAAAATGTAGTGTTTTCAATGATATTAGCTATTTATCGGTGATATATAGCTGTTTTCCTACAAATTGAAGTATACAATCCTTTTTTTAGAATAATTTGCACCTATAAGTAGCTTACATTACATTAAACTAGTAAATTAGAAGAGTAAGAGGTTTTTATTGTGATATAACGTATAATTGCCAGCGTTTTTTCATAGTTTCCTTCTAAACTGTAGCGTTATTGTATATATCAAGTAGTTTTACTTATTGTAATTGCTATAAACCATAACTGTAGTGTTTTTCAATTATTTTTAGATAGTTATCAGTGATAATGCTGTTTTTCCTACAAATTGAAGTAATAAAATCCTCTTTTTAGAATAATTTGCACCTATAGGTAGCTTACCTTACATTAGCTATTAAATAGAGGATAAGAGTTATTTTATTGTGATATAACGGTATAATTCGCAGCGTTTTTCATAGTTTTCTTCTAAACTGTAACGTTTTTTGTAAATATAAAAGAAAGTTTTACACGGTGTGGATCATATTGTCTATAAACCTTAAAAATGTAGTTTTTTCAATGATATAGCTATTTATCGTTGATATATAGCTTGTTTTCCTACAAAATTGGATAGTTAAAATCATCCTTTTAGAATAATTTTGCACCTAAAGTACTTACACTACATTAAGCTAATACATAAGAAGAGTAAGGTTATTTATTTGATATAACGTATATGCAACGTTTTTTCATAGTTTCTTGTACGTCAGCGTTATTGTACATTAACAAGTAGTTTTACTTATTATCTTGGCTATAAACCCTTAAAATGTAGTGTTTTTCAATGTATATTTTAGCTAGTTTTATCAGGTGATATATGATTTTTTTCCTACAAATTGATATATAAATCCTCTTTTTTTAGAATAATTTGCACCTTAATTAGCTTCATTACATTAAGCTATTACTAAAAGAGTAAGAGGTATTTATTGTGATATAACGGTAATTGCAAGCGTTTTTCATAGTTTCTTTGTAAACTGTAGGTTATTGTATATATAACAGTAAAGGTACTTACTATATTTCTGTAACTCATAAAATTATTGTTTTTCACTGATTTTAGCTAGTTATCATGAGATGTTGTTTTGTTTTCTACAAATTGAAGCTATATTTCTTTATATCTGTAGATAATAGCTTTTTTTATTTGCTACAACTCTATTTTACAAAACCTATAGCTAGAAATATTTTTTTTCCATGAAATTTAGATAAGTCAATTTTTAAATCTTAAAAAACTTGTTTTTTCCTAGACATTTTTTATGTATTTTTGAAATGCTAAATTAATGTTGAAATTTGACATTATTCAGCACTTTTTACACAGCTTATATTTTACATTGTTACGAGCTAAAAATATGTATTTCATGAAATTTAGGTAACAATTTTAATCTAAAAACACGTTTTTTCAAGTGTTTTTAAATGTATTTTTGAAAGCCTAAAAAATGTCGAAATTTAACATTATTCGCACTTTTACAACAACTATATTTTAAATATTGATGAGCTTAAATATGTAGTTATAATGTAAATTTATGTATCAATTTGATTTCTTAAAACCGTTTTTTCCAAGTGTTTAAATGCCATGTTTGAAGGCTAAAAAAATGTCGAAATTGACATTATGCAACGCCTTTTTTGATAGAGAAATTCAAAATGTGGAATTATAGTTGGTTTCGTTGGACATTGCTGATTTTTAACTACTGTAAGCTATAATAGGGAGATTTGAGACTCTATATTGTGATAAAATTGTATATTAATACGTGTTTTTCATAGGTTCCTTCTTAATTGTAGTATTATATCATATCGAAGGAATTTACCATTATTATAATTCTTTTATATCCTGAACTGTGTTCTTTTCAATATATTTAGCTAGTTTCGGTGAATATATAGCTGTTTTCCTACAAATTGAAGTATAAAAATCCTCTTTTTAGAATAATTTGCACCTATAAGGTAGCTTACATTACATTAAGCTATTACATAGAAGAGTATAGGTTTTTATTGTGATGGTGATAAGCGGTATATTGCCATCGTTTTTCATAGTTTCTTCTAAACTGTAACGTTTTTGGAAATATACAATGTAGTTTTTACTTATCATATTGGGCTATAAACCCTTAACTGTTGTTTTTTCAATGATATTAGCTATTTATGCGGGTGATATAATAGCTGTTTTTCCTACACTTGAAGTATAACATCTCCTTTTAGATAATTTGCACCTATAAGTAGCTTACATTACTTAAGCTAATAAATAGAAGAGTAAGAGGTTATTATGTGATATACACGGTATATTCTAGCGTTTTTTCATATTTCATTGTAACTGTAGCGTTATTGTACGTATACAAGTAGTTTACTTATCATTATTGCTATACCCCCTTAAATGTAGTGGTTTTCAATGATATAGCTATTTTCGGTGATATAGAGCTGTTTTTCCTACAAATTGAAAGTATAAAATCCTCTTTTTAGAATAATTTGCACCTATAAGTAGCTTACCATTAACATTAAGCTTTAATAGAAGAATCAAGAGGGTTATTTTATTGTGATATAACGGTATAGTGCAAGCGTTTTTCATAGTTTTCTATGTAACTTGTAGCGTTATATGTATATATACAAGTAGTTTTTAACTTATCATATTGCTATAACTCTTAAAATGTAGGTGTTTTCAATGATATTATAGCTATTTTCGTGTATAAGCTGTTTTCCTACAAATTGAAGTTAAAATCCTCTTTTTAGAATAATTTGCACCTATTATAGCTTACATACATTAAAGCTATTAAAATAGAAGAGTAAGAGGTTAATTTATTGTGAGTATCAACTAACAGAGACGGTATCTTGAAGCGTTTTCCATAGTTTCATTCTAAACTGTAGCGTTATGTATATATACAAGTAGTTTACTTATTTATTGCTAGAAACCCATAAAATGTAGTCTGTTTTTCAATGATTTTAGCTAGTTATCGGTGATATATAGCTGTTGCCTAACAAATTTGAAGTATAAAATATTCTTTTAGAATAATTTGCACCTATAAGTAGCCCCATTACATTAAGCTATTAATAGAAAGGAGTAAGAAGGTTATTTATGTGGATATAACGGTATATTGCAATCGTTTTTCATAGTTTCTTGTAAAACTGAACGTTATTGTATATAACGGAGTAGTTTTACTTATTATATTGCATAAAACCCTAAAATTGTAGTGGTTTTCATTCAATGATATTAGCTATTTATCGGTGATATATGAGCTGTTTTCCTACACATTGAAGTATAAAATCCTCTTTTTGATCATTTGCACCTATAAGCGCTTACATTACATTAGCTATTAAATAGAAGAGTAGAGGTTATTTATTGTATATAACGTTATTTGCAAGCGTTTTTTCATAGTTTCTTGTAAACTGTAGCGTTATTGTTATAACCAGAGTAGTTTTACTTATCATATTGCTATAAACCCATAAAATGTAGTGTTTATCATGAATTGTTAGCTATTATCAGTGAAGAGTTGTTTTTTTCTACAAATTGAGTATATTTTCTTTATGTCTGTGCTAAATAGCTTTTTATATATTGCTACAAATATATTTTACAAAATTAATAGCTAGAACTATATGTATTTTTTCATGAAATTGATATCACTTTTACTCATAAAAAGCAAAAAATGTTTTTTCAAAAAAAAAAATTATTTTATGTATTTTTGCAAGGTCTAAATATGTCGAAATTTGACATTATGCCAGCCTTTTTACACACTATAATTTACAATGTTATGAGCTAAACATATAAGTTTTCCTTGAAATTTAGGTCTCAATTTTAATCTACAAACAACGTTTTTTCAGTGTTTTACATGTATTTTTGAAGGCCAAAAAAATGGGTCGAAATCTGACATTATTCAGCACTTTTTACAGACCTATATTTTACAATATTATAGCTTAAATATGTATTATAATGAAATTTTAATGTATCAATTTTAATTCTTAAACACGTTTTTTTCCAAGGTGTTTTTAATAATGCATTATTTGGCGTGCTAAAATGTCGAACTTGACATTATTCAGCCTCTTTTTTTTGATAGAGAAATTCAAAAAATGTGAATTATAGGTTGTTTGTCGTGGAAATTTGCTATTTTAAACTAACTTTAAGACTTATAAATAGGAGTTTGAGACTCTAATATTGTGATAAAAAGTGTATAATTATAGACGTGTTTTTTCATAGTTTCTTCTTAATTGTATTGTTATATAATTAATAGAGAGGTAATTTACCTTTATTAATAATCTTTATACCCCTGAAATGTGTTCTTTTTCAATAATTTCAGCTAGTATCGTGATATATAGCTGTTTTCCGACAAATTGAAGTAGACATTCGTTTTTTTAGATAATTTGGACCTATAGTATGCTTAACATTACATTAAGCCTATAAATAGAAGAGTAACGAGGTTATTTATTGTGTATACGGTATATTGCAAGCGTTTTTTTCATAGTTTCCTTGTAAACATGGCCGCTGTTATTAGTATATATGGCGCAAGTAGTTTTACTTATCAATTGCTATAACCTTAAAATTAGTGTTTTCAAATATATTAGCTATTTATCGGTGATATATGCTGTTTGCCTACATTGTGATTATAGAATCCTCCTTTTAGAGATAATTTGCACCTAAAGTAGCTTACATTTACATTAAGCTATTAAATAGAAAGATTAAGAGGTTATTTCTTGTGATATAACGGTATATTGCAAGCGGTTTTGGCCATAGTTTCTTCTAAACTAGTAGCGTTATTGGTAATATATACAAGTAGTTTTTACCTTATTGTATTGCTATAAACCCATAAAATGTAGTGTTTTTCAATTATTTTAGATAGTTACTCGTGATATATACTGTTTCCCTACAATTGAAGTATAGAAACTCCGTCTTTTTAGAATAATTTGCACCTTATACGTACTTACATTAGCATTAAGCGTTATTTTAAATAGACGGAGGAGAGGTTATTTATTGTGATATACGGTATATTGCACTCGTTTGTTCATAGTTTCTTATCTAAACTGTTAACGTTTTTGTAAAAATAAAAGAAGTTTTTACTTATCTATTGCTATAAACCCTTAAATTAGTTTTTTCATGATATTCGCCTATTTTATCCGTGGATATATGCTGTGTTTCTCTAAAATTGAAGTATAAAATCCTCCTTTATGAATAATTTGCCACCTATAAAGTACTTACACTAAATTAAGCTAATAAATAGAGAGTAGAGGTTATGTTTTGTGATATAACGGTATATTGCAAGCGTTTTTCATGAGTTTCTTGTAAACTGTAGCGTTTATGTACATATACAAGTAGTTTTACTTATTATTTGCATAACCCCTTAAAATGTAGTGTTTTTCAATGATTTTAGCTAGTTATCCATGATATATAGCTGTTTTCCCTACAATTGATTACTAAAATCCTCTTTGTTAGAAAATTTGCACCTATACGTAGCTTTGCATTACTTAAGCTATTAAAATACAAAGTAAGATGTTATTTATTGTGATATAACGGTTATAGTGCAAGCGTTTTTTTCATAGTTTCTTGAAACTGTAGCGTTTTATTGTATATATATAACAAGTAAAATGTACTTACTATAATGCTTGTAAACTCATAAAATGTAGTGTTTTCAATGATTTTAGTCTAAGTTATCATTGAAGAGTTGTTTTTTTCTACAAATTGAAAGTAGATTTCTTATATCTTGTAGATAATAGCTTTTTTTATTTTTGCATACAACTATATATTTAACAAAACTAATAGCTAAAAATATGTATTTTCATGATTTAGATATCAATTTTAATCTAAAAAACTTGTTTTTTCTAGTAATTTTTATGTATTTTTGAGAATGCTAAATAATGTCGAAATTTGACATTATGTCAGCACTTTTACACAACTATTTTTACATTGTTATGAGCAAAAATTATTATTTTTCACATGAAATTTAGGTAGCACTTTTAATCTTAAAAAACACGTTTTTTCAGTGTTTAATTATTTTTTAAAGCCGAAAAATGTCGAAATTTAACATTATTCCGCACTTTTACACACCTATATTATACAATATTATAAGCTATCAAACATGTATTTTTTCATGTATTTATGTATCAATTTTATTCTTAAAACAACGTTTTTTTCAAGTATTTTAATGTATTTTTGAAGGGGTAAAAATGTAGAAAATTGACATTATTTGCCCTTTTTTTGGACTGAGAATTCAAAAATGTTGGGAATTATAGTGGTTTTTCGTTATAGAAATGCTATTTTAAACTACGGTAAGCTTATAATAGCAGTTTGAGACTCTATATTGTGGTACAATTGTATATTATAGTTGTTTTTCATAATTTCTTATTAAGTGTAGTGTTATATCATTAATAGAAGGAATTACATTATGATAATGAGTATACCCTCAAATTGTGTTCTTTTCATGATTTTAGCTATAGTTATCGGTGATATATAGCTGTTTGTTTTCCTAACAAATTGAAGTATACAAATCGTTTTTTTTAGAATAATATTGACATATAGTAGCTTACATTACATTAAGCTAATAAATAGAAGAGTAAGAGGTTATTTAGTGTGATATAACGGTAAGTGCAAGCGTTTTTCTTAGTTTCTTGTAACGCAGCGTTATTGTATATATGCAAGTAGTTTTACTTATCAGTATTGCTATAAACCCTTAAATGTAGTGTTTTCAATTAATATTAGCTAATTTTATCGGTGATATATAGCTGTTTTCCTACAAATTGAAGTATACAAATCCGTCCCTTTATGAATAATTTGCAAACTATAAGTAGCTTCACATTACAATTAAGCTATTAAATAGAATGAGTAAGAGGTATTTATTGTGATATAAACGGTATATTCCCACAAGCTTTTTCATAGTTTCTTCTAAAACTGTAGCGTTATTGTACATATACAAGTAGTGTTACTTATTTTATATTGCTATAAACATTAAAATGTAGTGTTTTCAATGATTTTAGCGTAGTTATCAGTGAATATTAGCTGTTTTCCTACAATTGATATATAAAATCCTCTTTTTAGAATAATTTGCACCTAGAAGTAGCTCGCATTACATTAAGCTATTTAAAATACAAGATTAAGAGGTTAATTTATTGTGAATAACGGTATATTGCAAGCGATTTTTATAGGTTCATTTGTAAACTGTAGCGTATTTATGAACAGGAATGTACTACTATATGCGTAAACTCATAAAAAATGTAGTGTTTTCAATGATTTTAGCTAGGTTCATTGAAGAGTTGTTTTTTTCTACAAAATTGAAGTAGATTTCTTTATATCTGTAGATAAATAGCTTTTTTAATATTTGCTACCACATATTTTACAAAAAACTAATAGCTAAAATATGTATTTTTCATGGAAATTAGATATCAATTTTAATCTTAAAAAACATTGTTTTTTCTAGAATTTTTTATGTTTTTTGAAAATGCTAAATAATGCGAAATTTGACATTTATTCAGCACTTTTACACAACTATATTTTACATTGTTATGAGCTAAAAATATGTATTTTTCATGAAATTTAGGTAGGAATTTTAATCTTAAAAAACAACGTTTTTTCAAGTGTTTTAATGTATTTTTGAAAGCCTAAAAAATGTCGAAATTTAACATTATTCAGCACTTTTACACAACTATATTATACAATATTATAAGCTTAAAACATGTATTTTTCATGTAATTTATGTATCAATTTTATTCTTAAAAACAACGTTTTTTCAAGTATTTTAATGTATTTTTGAAGGGCTAAAAAATGTCGAAAATTGACATTATTCAGCCCTTTTTTTGACTGAGATATTCAAAATGTGGAATTATAGTTGTTTTCGTTAGAAATTGCTATTTTAAACTACTGTAAGCTTATAATAGGAGTTTGAGACTCTATATTGTGGTACAATTGTATATTATACGTGTTTTTCATAATTTCTTATTAATTGTAGTGTTATATCATTAATAGAAGGAATTTACGTTATGATAATGCTTTATACCCTCAAAATGTGTTCTTTTCAATGATTTTAGCTAGTTATCGGTGATATATAGCTGTTTTCCTACAAATTGAAGTATACAATCCTTTTTTTAGGATAATTTGCACCTATAAGTAGCTTACATTACATTAAGCTAATAAATAGAAGAGTAAGAGGTTATTTATTATGATATAAAGGTATATTGCAAGCGTTTTTCATACTTTCTTGTAAACTGTAGCGTTATTGTATATATACAAGTAGTTTAAGTTATCATATTGCTATAAACCCTTAAAATGTAGTGTTTTCAATGATATTAGCTATTTATCGGTGATATATAGCTGTTTTCCTACAAATTGAAGTATAAAATCCTCTTTTTTTATTAATTTGCACCTATAAGTAGCTTACATTACATTAAGCTATTAAATAGAAGAGTAAGAGGTTATTTATTGTGATATAACGGTATATTGCAAGCGTTTTTCATAGTTTCTTCTAAGCTGTAACGTTTTTGTAAATATACAAGTAGTTTTACTTATCATATTGCTATAAACCCTTAAAATGTATTTTTTTCAATGATATTAGCTATTTAAATCGGTGATATATAGCTGTTTTCCTACAAATTGAAGTATAAAATCCTTTTTTTAGATATTTTGCACCTATAAGTAGCTTACATTACATTAAGCTATTAAATAGAAGAATAAGAGGTTATTTATTGTGATATAACGGTATATTGCAAGGGGTTTTTCATAGTTTCTTGAAAAACTGTAGCGTTATTGTATATATACAAGTAGTTTAACTTATCATATTGCTATAAACTCTTAAAATGTAGTGTTTTCAATGATATTAGCTATTTATCGGTGATATATAGCTGTTTTCCTACAAATTGAAGTATAAAATCCTCTTTTTAGAATAATTTGCACCTTTTAGTAGCTTACATTACATTAAGCTATTAAATAAGAGTAAGAGGTTATTATTGTGATATAACGGTATATTGCAAGCGTTTTCAAGTTTCTTCTAAATGTAGCGTTATTGTATATATAAAAGTAGTTTTTACTTATATATTGCTATAAACCCATAAAATGTAGTGTTTCAATGATTTTAAGCTAGTTATCGGTGATATATAGTTTGTTTCCTACAAATTGAAGTATAAAATCGTTTTTTTAGAATAATTTGCACCTATAAGTAGCCCACATTACATTAAGCTATTAAATAGAAGAGTAAGAGGTTATTTTTTGTGATATAACGGTATATTCAAGCGTTTTTCATAGTTTCTTGTAAACTGTAACTTTATTGTATAATACAAGTAGTTTTACTTATTATATTGCTATAACCCTTAAAATGTAGTGTTTTCAATGATATTAGCTTTTTATCGGTGATATATAGCTGTTTTCCTACAAATTGAAGTAAAAAATCCTCTTTTTAGAATAATTTGCACCTATAAGTAGCTTACATTACATTAAGCTATTAAATAGAAGAGTAAGAGGTTATTTATTGTGATATAACGGTATATTGCAAGCGTTTTTTCATAGTTTCTTGTAAACTGTAGCTTTAATTGTATATATACAAGTATTTTTATTATCATTTTGCTATAAACCCATAAAATGTAGTGTTTTCAATGATTTTAGCTAGTTATCAGTGAAGAGTTTTTTTTTTCTAAAAATTTGAAGTATTTCTTTATATCTGTAGCTAAATAGCTTTTTATTTTTGCTACAATATATTTTAAAAAATTTAATAGCTAGAAATATGTATTTTTCATGAAATTTAGATATCAATTTTAATCATAAAAAACAATGTTTTTCAAGTATTTAATGTTTTTTGAAAGGCAAAATAATGTCGAAATTGACATTATTCAGCACTTTTACACAACTATATTTTACAATGTTATGAGCTAAAAATAATAATTTTTCTGAAATTTAGGTCTCATTATAATCTAAAAAACAACGTTTTTTCAAGTGTTTTAATGTATTTTTGAAGGCCAAAAAAATGTCGAAATCTGACATTATTCAGCACTTTTTACAGACCTATATTTTACAATATTATGAGCTAAAATATGTATTTATAATGAAATTTATGTATCAATTTTTTTCTTAAAAACAACGTTTTTCAAGTGTTTTAATGCATTTTTGGAGGGCTAAAAAATGTCGAAAAATTTACATTTTTCAGCCCCTTTTTTGATAGAGAAATTCAAAATGTGGAATTATAGTTGTTTTCGTTGGAAATTGCTATTTTAAACTACTGTAAGCTTATAAATAGGGTTTGGACTCTATATTGTGATAAAAGTGTATATTATACGTGTTTTTCATAGTTTCTTCTTAATTGTAGTGTATATAATTAATAGAAGGAATTTACCTTATGATAATGCTTTATACCCTGAAAATGTGTTTCTTTTCAATAATTTTAGCTAGTTATCGGTGATATATAGCTGTTTTCCTACAAATTTAAGTAACAATCGTTTTTTTTTTGAATAATATTTGGGCCTATAAGTAGCTTACATTACATTAAGCTAATAAATAGAAGAGTAAGAGGTTATTTATTGTGATATAACGGTATATTGCAAGCGTTTTTCATAGTTTCTTGTAAACTGCAGCGTTATTGTATATATGGGAAGTAGTTTTACTATCATATTGCTATTTAAAACCCTTTAAAAAGTAGTGTTTTTCAATTATATTAGCTATTTACGGTGATATATAGCTGTTTCCTACAAATTGAAGTATAAAATCCTCCTTTTAGAATAATTTTCAACTATAAGTAGCTTACATTACATTAAGCTATTAAATAGAAGAGTAAGAGGTTATTTATTGTGATATAACGGTATATTGCAAGCGTTTTTCATAGTTTCTTGTAAACTGTAGCGTTATTGTACATATACAAGTAGTTTTACTTATTATATTGCTATAAACCCTTAAAATGTAGTGTTTTCAATGATTTTAGCTAGTTATCAGTGATATATAGCTGTTTTCCTACAAATTGATATATAAAATCCTCTTTTTAGAATAATTTGCACCTATAAGTAGCTTACATTACATTAAGCTATTAAAATACAAGAGTAAGAGGTTATTTATTGTGATATAACGGTATATTGCAAGCTTTTTCATAGTTTCTTTAAACTGTAGCGTTATTGTATATATACAAGTAAGTTTACTTATCATATTGCTATAAACCTTAAAATGTAGTGTTTTCAATGATATTAGCTATTTATCGGTGATATATAGCTGTTTTCTACAAATTGAAGTATAAAATCTCCTTTTAGAATAATTTGCACCTATAAGTAGCTACACTACATTAAGCTAATAAATAGAAGAGTAAGAGGTTATTTATTGCGATATAACGGTATATTGCAAGCGTTTTCATAGTTTCTTGTAAACTGTACGTTATTGTACATATACAAGTAGTTTTACTTATTATATTGTATAACCTTAAAATGTAGTGTTTCAGATTTAGCTAGTTATCAGTGATAATAGCTGTTCCTACAATTGATATTAAAATCCTCTTTGAATAATTTGCACCTATAAGTAGCTTAATTACATTAAGCTATTAAAACAGATAAGAGGTTTTATTGTGATATAACGGTATATTGCAAGCTTTTTCATAGTTCTTGTAACTGTAGCGTTATTGTATATATACAAGTATTTACTTACATATTGCTGTAAACCTAAAATGTAGTGTTTTCAATGATTTATTAGTTATAGTGGAGATTGTTTTTTCTACAAATGAAATATTTATTTATATCTGTACTAATACTTTTATATTTGGCACAACTATATTTACAAATTACAAATATATTATGAAATTGATATAATTTATAAATTTTGAATTTAATTAATTCAAAACAATTTTTCAATGTTTGAGCTAATAGTATTTTTTATGGTCTCAAATTTTGTAAGTCTATAAACATACAACTTATTTTACAATGTTATGAGCTAATAATATTTCTAATAAAAAACAAATTTCGTAATTTTAGCCAAAAACTAAT
>JACEEZ010009164.1:0-20228 GCA_016584305.1 Chionoecetes opilio | reverse complement strand
TTTGTCTCACTCCCTCCCTGGCTCTTGCTCCTTCTCCTTCTTACTACGCGGTTTACCTGTTGTTATCCTTCCATACTCTTTTAGCATTACTTCTGGAGATAAACATGTTATTTATGGAGGAGAGAGACGATTCAGCGGTTCGAGTCCGCCTAGTTCATTGCTTGACGTGCGGCGCTTTGTATATTTCAATAACCTTGTAGTTAGTACTTGCGAATGTCTAGATAGGATGAAAATCTTATCTTATCTTACATCGTTCCCGCGCGTAAAACGTTTCTACGGGATTTTATTTACATGTATAAATGAATTAATCCTTTAAAATTGCTGTATTTTCAGTCAGTAAGTTTCTCACAGAATTTATAGCTTACATTTTACTGATTTCAAGCTTTATTTCATGATCTAAGAGACATTTTAGGGTAATGTAAATGCTACGTTTAGCGGGGAATTATGTCAGCCGGAACTGCTCGACCCATAGCTATGGGGGAAATTAGCTCCATAGCTATGGAGATCTTATGGCTGAATTTATGTTATGTCGAGACTTATGGGAATCCCATAGCCTTATTATAAATACCCGGCCTGGAACTGTCGCTGATAGGAATTCTCGCCGACGTCGGCGGGTGTTCCAATTTTTCACGTCGGCGAGTGTTCCTATTTCTGGCATCAGTTCTAGTTCTTGATCTTGAGTTAGGTTATGTGGTTATGTTATGTTGGCCAGTTGAACAATGTCAGGTTAGGTTAGTTAAACCCGCCGACGTCGGCGAGAAGTGGGTTAACCTTATTGGCTCAGTGGTCTAGACGTCCACACTAGGACTCATGATGCGCAGCGTAATGCGCATCACTGGCTGACTTGTACGGTACCTGGAACTGTCGCGATCGGAACTCTCGCCGCCGTCGTCGAGTGTTCCAATTCTTGATATTACAGGACCCAATATATACATTTAATCAAGTGTTACCCGTGTTTCTGCATTCAGGGATGAAATACTATCGTTAGCTTGATCAGTTAGGTTAGATTAGGTGCCATTGTCCAGGTTAGGTTAAAATTTCCACGTCGACGAGAGTTCTATTTTGTTGTTTCGGCGAGAATTCTCATCGGCGACAGTTCCATAAACCCCTTGTACCAGAGAGAGACAGATAATATTTTTTTATTTTTTTATTTGTTTACATCACAAAGGACTGGCCAAGGGCACAACAAAAATAGGCAACACAAAGCCCGTTTCGTTGCCAGTCCCTATAAAGAAGACAGTAAGAGAATATAAAAAAAGAGGGGTGGGCCAATTTAGTTCGGGAGGTGTCTTGTTACTCTTCTCTTGAAAAGATTTAAGTCGTAGGAAAGTGGAAAAATAGAAACAGGAAGAGAGTTCCAGAGTTTACCAGTGAAAGGGATGAAAGAGTAAAGATACTGATTAACTCGTGCATTAGGAAGGTAGACAGAATTGGGATGAGAATGAGTGGAAAGTCATGTGCAGCGAGGCCGCGGGAGGGACGAGGCATGCAGTTAGCAAGTTCAGAAGAGCAGTGAGCATGAAAATAGCGGTATAAGATTAGAAGATAGCAATAGAAGCAACATTGCGGCGGTGATTTAAAGATTGAAGACAGTCAGTCAGAGGAGGGGAGTTGATGAGACGAAAAGCTTTTGACTCAACCCTGTTTAGGAGAGCTGTATGAGTGGATCCTCTCCAAACATGTGAGACATACTCCATACATGGGCGGATAAGGCCCCTGTACAGATCAAGCAACTGGGAGGGAGTAAATAAAGGACGCGAAAAAAGGGGTAAATTCTTAAAGCTTTTTAGGAGTAAATGGGTTTTAGTTATTTTTTAAAAAAGATATTAATGAATTTAGAAAAAGGGAGTTTTTGATGGAAGAAGGGGGGAAACCCCCCTTGGGTTTTGGATTGGGAAGAAGAAAAGGGTTTTTTACATTGAAAAAACGGTTTCCGTAAAATAAAATTATAGGTGGAATTGGCCCCGGCCCACCTTCCCCCGGTAATCACCTTATTTCCGGGGTTTATTTTGGGGACTCTTTAAAGCCTGTTTGGGTAAAATCTTCCCTTAAAGGGGTTTAAAGGTTAAACTTTCTTTAATAATAATAAAAAATTTAAAAAAAGGGGGTCCAATAGTATATTTTAGGGGGGAAAAATTGGCCCATGGCAAAGGGCTTTTTCCCCCGGGTCCGGAAATTTGGGGGGGGTCTAGGCCCCCGGGCCCCCTCTTCCAAGGGTTTTAGTTTGGGAGAACTTTTGCCCGGGAACCCCTATGCCTTTTCGTTTGCCAGGGACCTTTTCTTTCCTCCTTTCCCTCTCCCCTTTTAAGTTTGCCCAAAGTATACCCAGGGCGGTTTGGGGGCCAAAGGGGAAAAACCCCGGGCTGGGGGCCCCGGGGGGGCCGGGGGGTTTCTGGGGCCCGGGCCGGGCCGGGGACCCGGGGCCCTCGGTACGCATTGGGACGGGTGGGTTTTTATCCGGGAAACCCTTGTTTTAAAATTGGCCCCCCCAAACCCTTCCCCCCCACATTTTTGAAGTTTTATAAAGAGGGGAGGAAAGGAAACAGGCTGTTTCCCCGGGGTTTTTTTTAAATTTCGGGGGGCCCCGGCGGGGGAAAGAGATGGGTTTACGTTGAAGCGGGGCTTTTGGGGAAAAAACCTTTTTTTGGACCTGGTAAAACTTTTAGGTTTTATGGAAGGGAAATCAGTTTTTAAAAGGGGTTTTTTTTTTTTTTTTTTTTACAGAAAAAGGCTAGCCCCCCCAAAAAACCCCTTTTTCCCGGGGCCAAAAAACTGTAAAGTTTTTTGAAAGGGGGGGGACCAATTTATTTGGGAGGTTTTTTTTTTTTTTTTTAACAAAAAGCTCCCCAATGAAAAAAAAAAGGATTTTTGGCCCCAAAAATTTTTCCCGGGGTTAAAAAAGGGGGTAAAGTTTTAAGGGGGGTTCCTTTTAAACCCTTTTGGGAACAAAAATTTGGCGGGAAGGGAAAGATGAAAAAAAAGGGTTTTTTAAAGGGGGCCCGGGGGGGGGAGGAAGATTTGAAGTTCCCCGACTTTGGCGGGAAATACGGTAGGGAGAGAAGAGAAGAAACTTTGCGGGGCCGGGGAAATGCTTAAAGTTGAAGGCATTTGGGCCCAAAAAAAGGGGTTTAAAAGGAGACAAAAATTTTTTTAATTCCCCCTGAAAAAAAAAAGGGGAATTAAAGAAGTTCCCCCAAAAAGGGGAAAAAATAAAAAAAATTTTTTTAAAATTCAAAATTTAAAAACGGGGAAATTGAGAAACCCCCCAAAAACTAAATACTTTAAAAATTGTTTTTTAAATACTAAAAACAAAAATACTTTTAAAAATGAAATTTTAAATACTAAAATACTAAATACATAAAAGTATTTAAATATTTTAAATATTTTAAAATACAACAATTTAAAAACTTAAAAAATAATTTTCCAATTTTTTGCGTTTGGGGTTTTATTTTTAAACCTTCCACCAAATTTTCCTTGAAAAAGGAATTTCCTTGGGGAAAACCTTTAAAAATTTGGGTTTTCCCAATATTCCCTTTTGGGGGGCCAAATTTTCCTTAAACCAATTTTTTGGGTTTTTTAAAAATGTTTTTAAATAAAATTTTAATTTAATTTATCCAAATTTTTAAAACTGTTTTAAAAAATTTTTGGGGGGGGGGGGGAAATTTAAATTTAAATTTTCCTTTTTTTTCTTAAAAATAAAAATGTTTTAAATACATACGAAATTTTTTTTTTTTTTTTTTTTTTTTTGGGGGGGGGGGGGGGGGGGTTTTAATACAATTGTTTTTAAAATACTGCCCACTCTGCCCCCCAAACATGTGAGAAAATACTCCATACATGGGGGGAAAAGGTTTCCCGGGACAAGCAGCAGCGGGGAGGGAGAAAAGTTTGGGACGCAGACGCCAAGGAAAACCTAACTTTTTAAAATTTTGTTTTAGAAAAGGGAATGAATGGGGGAATTTTTCCAGCTAAATTTTTTTGAAAAGGATGGGCCCAATATTTTTTTCCTTTTTGTAAAAAAAAGAAGACATTTTTAAAGGGGGTCTTTTGAAGAAGAAGGAAATATTTTGGGCCCTGGTGGGTTTTTGTCGAGTAGATGGTAAAAAAAGGGGGTTTTTTTGAGTCATTGAAAAAAAAGAAGCTAGGTTTGCTTTGTCCCAATAAAAAAATTTTTTAAAAGGTCAAAATTTTAGGATCCCGGGGCCATCTCACCGTGATTCACTTAGTTTCCTATTGATTTGGCCCGCCTAATAAACGCGTTGGGAAAAATTTGCGGGGGTGAACCCTCAGCAAAAGGGGGTGGATAGGGCATTGAGTTAGACTTAGAAGATCATTAATAAATTTAAAAGAAAGAGTGTTGATAGGACAAAACCCTGAAAAACCCACCACTATTAAAAGACTTAGGAGAAGAACAATGCCCCGTCTATATTAGCTGCAATAGAAGGGTTTTGAAAAGGAAACGGAAGATAAGGGGCAGAAAAAAAGGATGAAACCGAATTGGTAGTTTTAAATATTAAGGATTTGTGCCAGCCCCCTATCAATAGTTTTTTGATATGCCCAAAGGCAACAGCAAAAGTTTCCCCAAAAAAACCCCAAAAAGGGGGAAAATACCAAATTCAGTTATGAAACCCTAGAAGATCCCCAATCAGATGGGCCCTTTACGGAAACCGTACTGACATCATATTAAATTGTGAGTAGATGATTTTTAAAAAATTTTCCCTTATTAAGCATAGATTAAAAAACGTTAAAAGGGAAAGGGAAAGGGAAGGGTCAAAGCTAAAAAGATGGTGTTTGAAGGCTTAAAAGGGTCCCCTTTTTGGGGGAAACAGGTTGAATGTAAACAACTGGGCAGTTTTTTAAAATTTAAAATTGTTTTTTAAATGCGTATTTAAATACTTTGTGATTTAAAAAATTGAAAATTTTATAAAAAATTGGGTTTGGGTCATGTATTTGAATACAGAAATTTAAATACTTTTATGGTATTTAAAATATTTTTTAATAAAAAAATTTAAAATTTATTTTTTTTATGGGTTAAATTTTGGGGCCCAAAAACCCTCCCCGAACTATCTAAACAACTCCGATTTTTCTTTTGAACCAGTTTTTTTCCACGGGCAAGGAAATTTTCCTGATTTCAAGGAAATTTTTTTCCCCTGAGAAGGGAAAATTTTTGAAAGGGAAACCCCAAAAAATCAAAGGGAAATCCTAAAAAATTTCCCTTTTTTTCGGACATTTTTAAAATGTGTGTATTTAAAATGTTTTAAATACAATTGAAGTTTTTTAGTATTTAGTTTTTTTAAATGCATTCTTTAAAATGTATTTAGTATTTGTTTTTAAAATACTTTTCTCCCATTTTATTTATTTATTTAGTTTTTTAAATACATTCAATGTATTTAGTCCCCAAGCCCCTAAAGGGAACAAATTTCCAGAAAAGGAAAAGGGTTTGGAAGTAGATAAACAAAGACGGAAAAGTTTGCCCAAACCCGGGTTTAAAGCAAGAATCCCGGGTTTTTTAGAACAATAGGAGGGATTCCGTCGGGAAACCGTAACCCTTTCGGATCTGGGCCCCAAAAGTGCAAAAAAAACATCATTCAAAGGATTTTAAATAACACATAACTAGTCAGAGGGGGGAGGAGAAGGGGAAATTCCCATAAAACCGGATTGGGAAATTTTTTAGAAAAGGTTTGAGCACAAAGTTCGCTTTAGAAATAATGAAGATCTGGGGGCGCCCCTCCGGGAGAAACATAGGAGGGAAAGATGAAAAAACACAAATTGTTAAAGAAATTTTTTTGGGAAAATCCAAAATCCCGAGTTAAATTTTATTCCGAAAATTTTTGGGTATTTTCTTGAATTTAAAAAGTTTTTTGGTATGTTAAAAAATATTTGGGATGATTATGGGCAAAAATATAGAGGGCTGAGTTTTTTAAGAGATGGATGGTTACTGTACCCTCTGTGAGCCCCCTTTTTATCTTGTTCAGCATGAGAAAAAACAGTTAAAACCCAAAGGGGTTTTAAAACCCAAAATGGGCGGGCTTTTTGGTTAGAGAAAGTGTGGGAATGTACCCTCCTGACCGAGACCCTGACAGTTAATTTCGCCTGGGCCCCAAAAAATTGGGGGCCTGACTGGAAGCAAATTTAAAAAGTTTTTCCCCTGGAAAAACGAGTAATATACTGGGGGTTAAAGGTTTCCCCCCACTTAGTGAAATTGAAATGCCCAAAAATACCCCCCGCTTTGGTGGGGTCCCGAGGCGGCAAACCCGGGGCGATAGGACAAATTACAGAAAATAATTGTGATTGGAGGGAAACCCCCCCCGGGGGGAAAAGTTTCACAATTTAAACAAGGTTAGTATTTTGGAAAAGGGGATAGAAGGGTTTGGGGGTGTCCCCCGTGGATGGGCGGAAAATAGGGGGGGCTGCACCAGCCCGCCCCTATTTTCTTGGGGGATATTAAAAATTTTTAAAGGGTTGTTTACTGGGGGGGTTGGGAAAAAGAAGGGGTGGGGGCCCCGGCGTGAAAGTTTATTGGAGACTTAACCTCTAATTACAGAGGGGCTGACAGGACGACTGGGCACATGCCTCGCCGGAAAATCCCAACGCCCGCCCGGGTGACAAATGAGATGTGGCGGGAAGATGGGGTTCCCCCCACCCCCACACTCCCCCCCCCAAATTTCAAAAAATAGCTCACCGTGGGCGGTGTAATGAAAAAACAGAAACATTTTAAAAAGAGTGAACCGAGGGGTACAAAAAAAATTTTGTGATATGTGTGGCACTCAGTTTTGGTTTTCCCGAGGGGTTTTCGTTACCTAACACTAGTCCCCGCCGGGGGCGTGGTTCCGTCTGTGGGGTTTTAGGCCCTTTCCTTTTGGGTGGGGGGGGTGGCGCCCGGGATCGCTGTTTTCCCGTCTTTGTGCGCCTGAACCAAATTTAGAGGGCGCCCGGGGGCGCCGGTTCCTGAGGGGGTGCGCCCACTGCCGTCCCCAACCCCCCAAATTTCTGCCTGGGTGCCCGTAGTCTCCAGGGCAGTGGGCCCGGGGCCCCATCCCCGCGCCCACTTCCGGGGTTTAGGATGCGGGGCCTAGGCCGGGCGTGAGGGCCCCGAGGTTTTTGGGGGGGTTTTTTGGGCATGCCGGGAAGCTGCACTTTCCCCCGAGCGGGGCCTGGGGCCCCTTTTGCCCCTCCCGCAGGGAGCCACGCCCACGCTCGTCCCCCTCATGAGCGACGCGTCCACAGGTATGGGCGTCCCCGGGAGCTGAAAGTCCTGTGATCCCGCTGGGCTGGGGGGGGTTCAAAGCCCCGCCGGGGGGGGGGGGGTTGGGTACTGCATGTGGCCCATGGGAAACGGCGTCGGTGTCCGGGAGCCGTTTCCCGGCCCTGTTGCCCCGTAGCAACCTCTTGGCACCTTTTCTGCCGCCTCTGCGCGGCCCCTTAACCCGGGGGGAATTGCTGATGAACCCTCAGCCGCACACGCCCCCGGTGTCCCAGGAAGCCCCCTTTGGGTTCCTGGCTGGTGAGGGGTTTGTTCCTCCCCTCGCAAAGACAGTCCTCTGGGTGCCAAACGCTTGAAAACCTCGTCGGAACCCCCGTGGGTGAGGCGTGCACTGGTGGGGTCCCCCTGACAGGTTCTCCACTTCGAGCCATCCCGGAAACCTGTCAGCGAAAGGCGAATAGGTGTGGGGCCCTCCCAGTTGAAATAAAAACAGCCACCCTTGCTTTGGGAAAGGGTACTGCCGGGGGGGGGGTGGGGAAGAGGGTTTTTGGGGGGCTGGAGGGGGGGTGCGTACGCATACCGACATTGGCCCCTTCTGCTCCACCTCCGCGTAATCCCTAGCCTTTGACTGATGCCTGGGCCCCGCGTAGCCCCTTGAGTCCCCGCCTTGGTGCCCCCCATGAAGGTTCGCCCAGGACTGCACGCCTCAGGGCCCGTATGACCAGCCCGGGTTTTTTTCTCTCCAGGGGTAAAGGACGATGTTCCCTTGGCAGGAAGGTGGCCGGGGGATCTTGAAAATACTGGCGGAGGGGGAGCGGCTCCCAGTCCTTTCGTTTTGGGCCCAAACCTTTATTGGGTACGCATTTCCCCCAAGAGCCGGTACTCCTCGTCCGTGCAGCCTCTTCCTCCACTTGAAAGGGGGCCACAACATGCCCCCCTCGGCCTCGCTGCCGCGGCCGGGGGGGGGCTGCGGGCCCTGGGTGCCCCATCCGCTCTTCATCGTCTTCGGTTCCCCATCCTTCTGGCCCCCCCTGACGGTTTGGGTAGCGCGAAAAGGCTCTGGGCCCCGCAGTTGGGGGTTTTCCCCCTTTAGGTACTTGGGCGGGAAGGGGAACAAAAAAAATTTGGTCTTTTCCCTTTTTGGTTTTAGGATCCGGGGGTTTTGGGTATGTCCTTTTTTTCCTTGTCTCCGAAAACCTTTTAAAGGGGCCCTTTTGGGCTTTTGACGAGCGTGAGGTTTTTTCAGGGCCAAAGGAAAGGGAAAAGGCATGCCTTCTTTAGGCACCAGGCATGGCAAGCGCCCTTTTCCCCCCGAGGTTTCGGGGGGGTTTCCCCTCGGCCCTGTGAGATATCGGCTTTCCAAAGGGGCACAAGGGGGTTTTTCCCCCCGCCGGGCGCATAGCGGGACTTTTTCCGAGACACACTCGCAGTACTGCTGCCCGGACAAGGAAGCCAAAACCCCGGGGCTGTGTCAGTGAGGACTGCTTGTAGTGCGCGACCCCTCATAGAGCGCATCCCCCCGGCCCCCAATGCCCAATAGTGTCCCTTTTGGGGGAGGGGAAGAGCGCCTCCCCCCCTTTCTTGTCCCCGGACATTGCCTTCCCCCCCGGGTTTTTTTTGAGTAGCTCCCTGAAGGGTCCTTTTATTACCGGGGCAAACCCCAGAAGGGGGGCGACCTGGTTTTTACGGGGGCCCAAACCCTACCGCACGTCCCTTTAGGGTGGGCCCGGGGGGCATCCCTTTAAGTCGGTTATGCTTTTTGAGGGGGGGCGCGGCTTGGGTGGTTTCCCTTCCCGCCCAGGGTACCGGCAAAGGTGGCGCTCCCTCTGCAAAGCGGAAAATTGTCAGGTCGCAGGGGGAAAACCCCCTCCCCCATGCACCTCTGGGGAAAAATTTTTTTTGTGTGGGCCCGAAGGCGTCGCTGACGCTGCTGTCGTGGGGGTTTGAGTGTCGTCCCCGCACCTTTAGCTTCCCGGGGACGTCCCGGGGATGGTGTCCCTCAAAAACCCTTTTTGAACGCGTCCTGCGAAGCGCCCCAAAATGGCCCTGGGGTGCGGCGGTTTCGGGAGCGCCCCCAGGGGGTGAGAATGTTTTTGGGGCTTGCGGGGTCTCCTCGTCGAGGGGGACCCGGTGGTAGCCCGGTTTTGCGTCCCCCTACGGTCTTAAAAGTTGTTTGGGCCCCGCTAGAGACGAAAATCGAAGGGGGGTCTGGGGTTTTGGGGTGTTTTCCCCTGAGGCTCGGGGACGGGTTAAAGGGGCCTTTAAAAAGACCGTGCGAAAGGGGGCCCTTCCCTCCTTTTTTTTGGGACTACCACCATTCTGGGGGCCCCCATTCGGTTTGGGGTCGCCTTTCGGGCACCCCCTCGATTATGCCCTTTCAAAATCGTCGTCCAGCGTCGTCGTTTCCTCGTCCAAAAAGTGGGCGGGCCCGAGGGGGGGGGGGGCCCGGGACGTGGGCTGCCCTGGGGGCGTGGTCGGGGCCCTGGTGGACGTGGTGGGGGCGGGCCCCTCCCTCTCCCGGTAGCGGCGTGCTCCCCTGGGAAACACAGTCGCCCCAAATGCTCAAGAAACCCTTTCTCGAGGCCCATCGCGTTCTCCTCTACAAAATTCGTGAGGTGGGGATTCCCCGGGGGACGTGGGTCTTGTGGGGTGTCTGTGGCTCCACAGCACCACCTTGGGGGGGTTTAAAGGGGGCACGGGAAGGTGTGATTTGGGCCAGGCGAAGGGGCCCTTTCATGCCTTGAGCGATAGGTAAGTTGGGTGCAAACCCCTTTGGGTATGTAGATTTCACTCTTTTGGGGGGAGAAAGTCCCCACGGAGACCTGACAGGTATGGTTTTCCCCGGAGGGGCATGCTGCCCCCCGGCCACGTGGGTGCTGCCGTGGGTGTAGCCTGGAGCTGACGTTTGGGGTATTCCGAGGTCCCCCAACATAGCGACCCGCCACAAAAACCTTTTCGCCCCAGTGTCCGCCCCTCTGTGTAGGGGGGACTTTGGGGCAGGGCGTGAGCAAAATGATCACCACGGGCAGCGACGCCGCCATCTCCCTCCTCCAACCCATCACTGCACCGGGTAGGGGTGAAAATTCGAATATGGGCGGGGGGGACCGGGGCGCCGCCCTGGGGGGTGAGGGCCGGGCCCAAAAGGGGCCCGAAATGCCCCTTCTGGGCCCCAACAAAGGAAAGTCCGCTGCAAACGCTCTGCCTGACGCCCACCTGTAAAACTCAGATTCCCCCGCAGGGGGGCCCGCCTGCGTCCCCCCCCGGACCCCCACTTGGCGGGTTTTTCCTTTTTTCCCGCTAAGCCGGCGCGCCCGGGGGCCCCCTGCCCCCCACCCCCGTGGTGTGAAACCCTGACCGGGGAGGGGTAGTGTGTCAACCCACCCCCACCCTGGCCCACGTAGCTCGAAGGTTTTTACTCGCCTTTTTCCCCGGCCTCAAAAATTTCCACAAAACCGGAAATATTTCACTGAATGACTCGAGGGGTGGGGGAAACAACGCAACAACCCCCGCTTTCATGTTGGGGATCACTTTGCCCCATCACTATTTTTTTGCTGAGCATGTACTCCCTAAGGGGCACTGGCACTCCGGGCACCTAAAGCCCCACTCCCTTCCCCTTGGCGCGCACTGGAGATATACCACACACACTGTCACTCGATTCCTGTGCTAGGAAGAATTCCGCCCCGCTCCGATAAAACAGCGTGTACCGTCCCACCTTCTCACAACGTCGATTGCCTCCGTGGTTTTAGAGTTGCCTGAACACTTTTCTTGGGCCCCCCGCGCGTCCGGGTGCGCTGTTGCACCCCCTGTGTTTTTAAAAAGGGGGCGTACATAAGGTCCGCTTGGGTCCGCCCAAACCCCGATGCTGCTGTAGTCCTCTACGCTGGTGGCCCACGCCCCAAACGTTGCCCGGGGACATGGGCCCAAAGGTCGCTCCCCCTGGTCCCGGAGGAGGGGGTTTGGGGGATGCTTTCCGGGGCGTTTTGGGCCCGAGTTGCTGGGTGAGTGGGTGGTGTGATGTCGGGGGTTGGGGTTAACGCGTTTGGGGTTGTTGGGTTTGGGGGCAAGTTGGACCACGCGGCTCTTCCCGCGCGCCCGCTACCTGCCGGAGGCGTCTCTACGCCGCCCATGCCTTCCTCCATGAGCCCCTGAAGATACTGCGCCATGGTGGGGTTGGAACACAGAAGGGCTGGGGGCGCGGCGTGATGTTTATTGGAGACTTAACCTCTAATTACAGAGAGCTGACAGGACGACTGGTCACTGCCTCGCCGGAGTCACAACTGCCCGCCTCGGGTGACACTGAGATGTGGCGGGAAGATGAGGGTTCCACACACCCCACATTCACCAAGTTGGACAGTGAAAGAAGATGATAGCCAAATGTGGTGGTGCACATTGAAATCACCAAGTAATGAGTACTGAATGATAAGACTCATGTAAATTTCAAAATGAGTGATTATATTGATGGGAAGTATGATAAATTTGCATATTATAGTCAAGTGGATTGTGTGGCGGGATGATCAGCAGCTGTGTTGATGCCCAGTCCAGTTTGTTGGTTAGAATTGAAATGTTTTGTAAAATGGTTCGTGAATGACGTGAATGGTTTATTGCGTGAATTATTACTTATTGCTTCAATAGCTTTTCAGACTGTGAAAACGCACTTTCATACAAAAACTATGGAAACAAATATACAAGTGTGGTGTATATGATATATTTTTTGGTTTGAATACTGTGTATTCAACATTTTACTTTTTATCTATTTGAAATAGGATAAGTAATATTTTTTTATTCAGGGGTACTACATTTTATTCATGACTGAAGTTTGCAAGATAGGGCCGGGGCCGGTAGGTGTCTGTCCCGGGCTGGTTTAGGGTACCCAATCCGCCCCTGAGTATATATAGTTCCTCGGCCTTCTTAATGGTTTTCTTTTGTCCTAAATAACCGGATAATTCATGGGCATGTTGGAGGCTTGTACAATCATACTACGAGGGATTATGAGACTATAGTGTAGGCTACCATCTGTTTTCTCCGGACATAATACAATATTTTATCTACTACTGCAAATTGATCGAGGGTGGTTTTTGGCAAGCGTTTCTTTGGGACTCTACCGCCCTTCAAGTATTCCGCTAATTCTTCCCAGACTGGTTCTTCCCGTTGAAGTAGTTTGAATTGTTGTTGATCTAGTCCGAGCCAGGTGGCCTCGGGAGGACGTATTACCACTTAACTGGACGTGACAATGATCGGCGACAAAGTTATCCTTACCCTTCAAATATTGAACCTCATAGTTATACTCTCGCATTTCTAGGATCCATCTAGTCATTGGGGGAGATTTGGTCTTTCGCTTGAAAATGCTTGTGAGTGGTTGGTGATCCTTGAATATTGGTAAAACGAGAACCCCAGAGGTAGTGGTGGAAGTTCCTACAAGTGAAGACTACCGCTAATGCTTCCTTATCGCGCGCGGTGGCTGAGTAACGAGCCTCGAAAGAACTTAGTTTCTTGGAAAAATAACCGATAGGACAGTTAGTACCATTAGGCTGAATTTGGCTTAGGACTCCCCCGATATGCGTGTTACTTGCGTCAGTCGCGAGGATGAAGGGTTCATATACTTGAGCCCTAACTAAGACAGGGGTATTAATGAGGCAAGATTTGAGGTGGTCGAATGCTTGTTGGCACTCACTCGTCCAAGTGAAGGTGACTCGAGCTCTAGTTAAGTTGGTGAGAGGAGCAGCAATTTTCGAAAAAGAAGGAACATGTTTTCTGTAAAAACCGCACATTCCTAAGAAGCGTCGTACTTCCTTAACAGTAGGGGGAGTTTTTCATTTTAGACACAGCTTCCAAATTTTTCAGATCTGGCTTACTTTCTTCTGCTGAGATTCGGTGGCCTGGGAAAATGTGACTTCTTTTAGCCCGAAAATGCTTTACTGAGGTTTAATTTCACACCATTAGTTGTAAGTAGCTCAAAAAGTTGTGTAAGGCGTTCTAGAAGAAGAGGGAAGCTTGGGGCCCATAGAATTAAATCATCCAGGTAGTTTTTGACCCAACCCTTCTGGAGGAGGGGGGTTAATACTGAAGCCATTTGCCTGGAAAATATGGGCCGGTGAACAATTTAGTCCGAACGGTAGACGCCGAAAACGATATAAAGGTGACCCCATCACTGAAGGTGGTGAGATCACGACTCTCATCATCTAGTAAGACCTGGAAGTATGCTTCTCGCATGTCGAGGGTGACATAGTATTGCTGACCCGCAGCTTGTTCAATAAGTTCCTCTAACCTTGGTAGGGGGTAGATGTCGTGGCGAGGTGTTTATTGATGTGTCTATAGTCCAAGCACATTCTTTTACTACCATCCGGCTTATTGACTAAGACAATTTTGAGAGAACTGGAACCCAAAATGCCAGGGGTCGCTGGCAGTTTTAACTCACTTTTTTGATAATAAGTTGGTCTACTGGAAACAAAATTGGGCTTATTCCACTGCACTTTAAACACAAAAGTATAATATTAAGAACGATTTTCTTCTATATGTATATTGTATAGAAGCCTGATTCTGTAAAACATTGTATATAACCAAATAACCAAGGAGGTTATAGTTGAGGAGGCGAGGTAAATGGGTACTCTATGATTTATATAGTCAATAACGTATGTTTAGAAGTTATCTATACCTAGGCAGTCATATTTTCCTGTTATTATTGTGTATTAATCAAATAGAAAGCCTGGAAGTGCAATGAGTCGACGCGTGAAGTAGCAATGTTTTGATTCAATCTCCCCGCCCAGCACTCCCCGCCGCGGCGTGTCGCCTCACAATTATAACCTACATTGTCGCAGCAACAAGCCGATTTCGGCATTCTTTATTCTTCGTTTTTCCAAGGGATTGCTTATTGTATTTGACAAGCGTTTGCCAGACGCAGCAGTACTGTCTTAGAAAAACATGTGACATCGCCCAAATTTTCATGCCCCAATAACATGTAAAAAAAAATTTTAAATTTGCTACTCGAGGCGAGTAATTTGCATTTAAATTTCTATTAAGAAGTTTCCCCGTAAGCATGTCATCCTATAATTAGTAGAACAACAAAAAACTATATTTTTTTTGGTTCAGATGCGGTCATCAATGTTTTTTCGCGAAATTAATTATGAAAAAATTAGTCGCGGAGAAAAAAAACCCGTAAACCAACCTTTGAGTTAAAATGCCAGGCCCGGGTTTCCGGGTTTTAACATTGGAATTGGGGGGAAACCTGCTGCCGTGGGCCTTCTATTATATTTTTGTCTTCCCGTCTTGAAGCATAGTGAAATTAACTCCTTCCCTTTTTTGGGGTAGCGGTATGTAGGTTCCTCGGGGGTTTAGGGTCAACCCCTTTAATGTGAACCGGGGGGCCCCTGATAAGTCCTAGTTCATTCTCGTCTAAGATGAAAAGAGGGTCATGTTCGAGGATTACCTGTTGTAACTGTTTGTTCCGAACTAGTGAGGTGTTGCCACCTTTGACCCTTAATTAACTCCTTCAACTTTTGGGTTCGGGTTCCCTTTGGTTGTACTTTATCATTTTGCGGTAGTAAGTCATTGTGGATTTGATGAGTGGAGTTGATTATGTTGATTTTTGATAAAAGATGAAGGATTTTCAACTTTTTCGTATGAACCTAGGATGGTGCCTCTTTGAAAAACTTTTTCCCTCTTGGTATTATTGGTAAATAGAATTTTCTGAAGTAACTTGCACTAAGTAGGGGTGGCTATTGTGACTGACTCTCGCCTGTGGATGGATAATTAGGTTAGAACCCGGGATCTCTTTCACGTTGACGGGCATAAATTTTGATTGATATGGATCTATTTTTACTGGGGTGAGGAGGTTTATTTGAGAGAAGACTCGTGACGGATTCGAGAGTTCTACAGGGCTGCTGTGTACTCTTTCAATTTTGTTTCTGTGGCGGGGAATATGATTAACGACATAAGGGCTACCACCCCAGAGCATGACTCTTTTTTTTCCGTCCCACGTGAGAGGGGCTTGTCCGAGCACGTCGCAACCAAGGAGTATATCTCCGGAGAGATAAGAGTCTGGTATAACAGGGAACCATTGTTTACAAATTTTCTCATCACCGATTCCAATTTCCGCCCATAACATACCGGAAATTCTCAAAGGTGCGCCTGTAACTCCTTGTAGGCGAGGAGGATTGCGTCGTGAATTTATTTCACCTCCGATTCGTTTCGCTGTTGTTTCTTTGATTAATATGTAGCTACTCCCCGTGTCTACTATGGCCTCCACAAGTTTTCCGCTGATTGCTACATGAATGGTGGGAGAGGTGTGACTGCCGGCTAGTCAGATTTGTGGATTGGGGTTTTGGGCGCGGCTCGGATTTTGGTTATTATTATCCGTGGGTCCGTGATCGCGTCCAGGGCACCTACGGTCTCCCCTGTGACATCCAGGTCTACGACAATCAAAACAATGGCCCAGGGGGGGTTTCCTCCAGCATTCTGATAGGTTATGTGATGTCGCTCGACAATAGGCGAATACTTACGAGTCGGTGTCTCATGATTTCTGGGTCGTTCCCTTTTGCTTGTGTAAAACTGGCCTTAATTTCGCGAACTTGTTTTCTGAGCTCCTCCACCTCATCTTTGATCGCCTCGGGGTTTGGGGAAATTTTATGGGCTTATCTGTTACTTTCTCGATCATTCCTCTTACTTTTTTTTTTCTTCTGGAATCAGGGTAACCCGCGGGGGTATGCCTCTCTCGAGCAGTTGACGTTCATGCTCTAGGCGGCCCATTAATTTTTTTTAGGGGATATCCCTCATCCAGAATCCTTCCAGTCCTCTCTCGCGATTCGGGAGGAAAGGGCCTACCACAGTTTTCTTTTTATTGTTTTATCTCGGTTGGGGAATCTTTCATTTGGGGAATTTGGTCTCTATCACTGCATGTTGGCAAATAAAGCGATGGGTGAAAGCTTGTGGAGATTCTCCTCAATCGTAACCCATTGATTCTAATTCCTGCAATGCTCGATCAATGCTCACTTCGGTGGCAAACTCGGTCTGGAAAAGATTTCTAAGTGCTGCCCAAGATTCTATTTTCTGATTTGTTTGGTTGTTGTGGATTAAAATTGCGAGTTCTGGGCTCACTCTTCCTTTTGCGATTTGGATGCGAGTACGGTATCGCTAGAACTGCATTGTTCTACTAACTCAAAGAACATTTGTAGGCGTGCCGCTGCATCGAGACCTTGTAGTTGGTGTAATTCTAGCATTGGAATGTCTCGGGGTTTGGTGAGTCCCTCTTTCACGTTATTCATGGGCAAGTGAGGGGTGGGAATCGGTACCTGGAAAGGGTTATTTAAACTAAGTTGTGCTCTTAATTCTTCTACTTCTCTTTCTAATTGGATCACTTTGGTTGTAACTTCTTCCTCCTCCTCCGTTTTGATCCCTGGTAATGTGGAATCTTGCCAACTCATGATGACGCTGGAGAATCACCTCTTATAGCCGCGGGTAGGGAAATCGATTCCCGTGTTCCGTGGTCAAATGGAGGACACTCGGGTTTCCCGTGGCTAATAAGTGCGGTTCTCCCTGTTTCTATTTCCTCACTTATAGGTGACCTCTGATTACTGTTACCAATTTATCCTTTACTTTACTTCTTCCCTCACTTATCCAATGAACACCGTCGGATGCCAAAGTGTTTACGTATAACGAGGAATTGAAATGTATGACTTGGTTTCTCCTTGATCTTTTCATCCTCTTATTTATTGAATTTTAGACTTTCTTATAGTCCTCCGTGCTAATGGGTCCTCTTTCTGAATAAATGCGTGGTTCTACCAAAAAGATCACCACAGCCCCACAATCTCTCTCTATGGTGCGCGTAATTTCTTTGATGGTGTCATAAAAGACCGGGATCTATACCATCGGCAATATCGTTACTACCCAGCCATAAGATGCACAAATCATGTGGCCATTCCAGAACCCTATTTAGCCTAACATCTGAGAAAAAAGAATTTGTCCTTCCTCCAGGAGCTCTGAATTTTTTATTTCAGCTTCTGGGACATCCAGTGATTGGGGAAATTGATTGTGTCCCACCAATGAACTTTTAACTATTTACTGAGGGTGACTTATGTTTTATTGTCAGGTGAAATTCAGGTGTGCTATAATTTTAGGAAATAGGATCCCACCGCACTGTCACCAGTGTATTGCCGTAATTCGTGGGTTGTTTTGAGATTAATTTATTCCTCCCATGAACCCAGCAGTGTTACAAAAAAAAGAAATGTAAGATTATATTATGAGTATGCTGCCACCAGTTCAAGATTTATCCTTAAAGATCTAACTCTTGAAACAGAATTTTAATATTTGTCGAAAAGGGAAAGTAACGTGAACTTAATATTTCAAATGAATATATTACCGAGTTAACACGTAATTGGGGATCGGAGGACTATGAGTAATATCTCCTTAACACACTTTGCATGTCACCTGGGTTGATTAACCTACATAAGAATCAGTCACCTCAGAATTCAGGTTTATTAATGCCAAACACACGTCCTCCACGGGGGAAATGTCATTTTTGGAACATTGAAAAATACTGGGGGGACGTATTACATAAAGATAAATGCACTAAATTGCTTAACACATTTGGAGAGAATTATAGGGTAGCCGGAACAAACACACACGCTCGAGAAGACTCTATAAAACTCCGCCGTTTCAATTGTTAAATGTTCCCGAATAAGACAGTGAACGCGGGAGGACACACTGTCATACTAAGAATTATTTTCTGAGTCACCGCGGGGCCGTGATGGACACACCACCGCTCCAAAACAGTTCTGAGTCACACCTGGGGTCGCTGGTGACCCCCCGCATCGCCCCCAACACACACCCGAAAAACTACTCAACCTAAGGTGGTCTCCTATCCTTTCCAATGAAACCAAAAAAACCCACAACAGAATGAATAGTGAGAAATGGAAGGAGGAAGTGTAAAGGCAGGTTCACACTGAGCTTTTTTCGGCATTTTTGTAGACAAGAAAGAGGTCTGGGTCTGGGCTGGTGTCATGATCGCCTAAGTTTTTTCTTTAAAAATCACACACCGCTCGATCGGTCTTTTATCGACCGAGTTGCCGAGAATTTCGCGCGCCAAATTCAAATAAACGCAAAAAAGCCACACCCCCTCTTCCCAATCACCCAATTATTGGTATAATTTCGGTATTGGGCACTAAAAACTAACAAATTTAACTTACACATCATCGTCAGATCTTTTCATTCCCTTTAAATTTTAATCCCAATTTCCCATGCCAAAGGCGATACATAAAAATACCGAAAATTTTCCGTTTTAGCTACAGCCAGAAACGGTTGTTAGTTTAAATCAGATTGTGTTAGGTTTGACGTGGGGTTTGATTTAGTAGATGATATCAGGAAAAATGAAACTAGCAATACTACTTCATAATAAAGTGTGCGAAAACATATCTTTTGCGCGCCAAATACACACAAACTAGCCACTAGCCCCTAGCCCCTGTAGCGCACGTGACCCCTGACCCTGCAGGGCAGGCACGGAAGTCAGGGACGACCCTGGTCGTCAGCACGAGCTTGACAGACGACCTACAAAGCGATACTAAAAGCAGAAAAGGTCACAAGAAGAAGAAGATTTGTCTCCCGAAAACGAACTGCGTGTGTGAACTAATCTCCGAACAAAGCCCGCAAGAGACCGACTTCTCTGTCTACAAAAATGCCGAAAAAAGCTCAGTGTAAACCTGCCTTAAGAGTCGTGTGTATGTGTTTGTTTAAATGGCTTGGCGGTCGAAGAGAGTTTGCAGGGAGATTCTGATGGGGTGAGAGCCAAGGGCAGAGTCAGAATTAGTTAACAAGACAAGGAATGATGCACGAGTATATTAATAGACAAGTGAATGTTCTTGTATTGGAAATATATACCCGAATTGGGAAAAAAAAATCTATGTACCAACCTGAGGGGGTGAGAGCCAAGGGCAGAGTGAGTATTAGTGGCGTGGGTTGGCGTTCGCGCGGGAAACAGAGTGTTGGGTTGATACCCCATGACTTAATAAAATAAACATTGAATGATTAACAACCGGGTTAGAATATGAGGGCAAAAAGGAATACTTTATGAGGGGACGGGTAATAAATTATGTTCAACGATGATGAAATTTTGTCGGTAAAAATAGTTAAGTTTCCCTAATCCTACCATCGAATCTATGTTACGCTTTCGTAAAATTTGGTCATGAGGAGGCGTCTTTGTCTTCCTTCCCACGATTGAAAAATGATAATAATTCAGCGTTCCACGAAAACTTATTGATGTCATGGGTTTCCGGAAACAATTTACTATACGAATGCTCAAATAACTTGAAGAAGAAGGGATTATTGTTGATTCTAGAATGTTTTAATCTATTGGGATTAAGATTCGCTAATTTAAGTGATCGCAGAAATAACCGGTTTGAGGTGAATTTACAAGGAAATGGACAAAGGGAAAAAGAATGATGGAGGGGGGGGGAGGGAAGAAGGGAAGGAAGGAAATTAATGCTATATGTTACGCAATGCTTATCATCTACATACATTTACATACGCTCATTAAACCTAGAATGAAAGTAAATTGATCTTAATCTACAACGTATATAAAAATCCTGGCATTACACTTTCAGACTATTTACAAGAGAAAGTGAATTTAAAACGAAAAATATAATAGCAAAAGAAAATATAATGGGAAAATATAATAGACGTAATAGACGTAATAAAGTAAAAAAGGGTAATGGGAAAATCAAGATGTGAGAAAAGCCCCGGGTCCAGATGGAGTGTCGAATTGGATAATGAAAGAGTGCAGTAACCAACTAGCAGGAAAATTACATAGTGTAATTGAGAGTTCACTTAAGGAGAGCAGAGTCCCGCTTGATTGGAAAAAAGCAAATATTGTGCCAATTCACAAAGGAGGAGACAAAGAAGAACCATTAAATTACAGGCCAGTAAACATTAACAAGTGTAGTGGCAAAAATGTGTGAAAAAATTGTGAAGGGCAGATGTTGAAATATTTGGAAGAGACAAACACACTCGCAGGTGGCCATTTGGTTTTAGAGGAGGAAAATTT
>JACEEZ010009162.1:125000-160684 GCA_016584305.1 Chionoecetes opilio | reverse complement strand
CTTTTACTTTGACGTAGTCTGCTTGAACCGGTATGTATCACCAGCTGACCCTTAATAGTTGGTCTGTAATGTTTCCATGATAACAATTACTGACTGGCTATGAGGGCAGAAATGGACATCTGGAGAAATCGAACCCCTGTGTTCTTGGTTGTAGTATTGGCTGCTACACCCTAAGGCCCGTGTGTTTATGTGACTAAAAGTAAAGATTATTGTGAGTATATTGTTAAATCAAATTATATTGATAAAGAAGAGTTGTAAGTCACTATTTTGAATACTTCATCCCTCTTTTACCTTTGAGTCATGTATAATTCGTATTATTGGAGACATTCGGCTTATCGGGTACAAGTGCATCCACAACAGCTCATGCAGTCTTGGGAAAATTATAAATTGGAGCGCCACTAAGGATTGAATGGTAAAATAACTAAAGAACGGGACACCAAGATGCAGACATATGTCCTGTAGGGACTCGCCAGGCAACGCTTCAGCAACGCCTGGGAGCTTTAATGACCTCGTGTGAAAGTTTCCTCATTAAGATTTTACAAACCGACTGAAGTTAGAAATTAACCGGAGATGGCAAGGAACCATAGGGGGCGTGGTGTGACATTCACCCATGGTCTTGCCACGCGAGCTGGATTCACAATAGCCAGCTTTTGTCCTCCCGGAAAGAGCTTATAGCTCACATTTGGGTAATGTTAAGACCTAACACACCACACGCACTTCATCCCTTGCTCAAAGGCTCGAAGTTACCTTGCGTACGTACCATAACCTATTAGGTATTTTTGTGAGCTAATTAAGAAGTTCGCATCTGACTACAAAAGTTTCAAGGCCGATTTGAGCGTCGGATGATCAGTGTGAATATAATTCAATGGAAGAGAGATTTATTTTGATGACAAGTATATGATGTAATACCAAGGATACCGCACCTGAAGTAAGGTAAATATAAGGGCATACGCTAAT
Source organism: Chionoecetes opilio (assembly GCA_016584305.1). Lineage (NCBI taxonomy): Eukaryota > Metazoa > Arthropoda > Malacostraca > Decapoda > Majidae > Chionoecetes > Chionoecetes opilio. Next base: position 159,727 of record JACEEZ010009162.1, on the reverse strand, counting down.
CCGTGGCCTCGGTGCTCATCTCCGTCGCATTTACCCTGAAGCCTTTGGGGGGTGACAACCCGCTACCCTGGGACACAGGGCTAGTGTGACATCCGGGTTACTTAAGTTACCTTCCCTAGGTTTCCCCAGGTACACATTTATCGACCAACCCCGAAAGGAAGGATAAGCAGCTGATTGGGCTGCACGCCGACTGCCCTGGCTGGGATTCGAACCAGGGCCCGCGGATTCGTAGCTAGGTGCGCTAGCCATTACACCACGGAGACGCACCTGGAATAAGAGTGTCTAGAAAATATTGCAATATTAGCGGCGACTACCCATTTATTTACTAGTTTTTCTTTATGACAGGAAATTTCTGAAAACGTTAATTAATGACACCAAGGATTATGTCAAGCAGAACATGAAGATGACGCGTACTCTAAGGTCGCCACATAACAGGCCAGGCTGCTCTTGACAACCTGACGCTTGCCGCACCGAGACTCACAAACTTTTTCGTTAAAGAAAGTCATTATATAGAGGCAGGAAGACAGGCAGCCAGCACATGCCCTGCCTCCATCTTCCAATAGAAAAAATATTAACCTTTTTTCTACTCTCTAAGCCCAAGCAGATTCACCACGAACCTCGCATGGCCAAACCTCAAGGCAGTGACAGGGACGACGTGGCAGCGATAACGTTTACGGCACGAACAGCAATCTGGAAGGGCCGGAGGTATACACAGTTGCTCGAGTTTCCCGGCGGACTATTTGCACACTGTTTCACGCATTACAGTGACGCGTAACGTGTATTTGATAAGTCAAGAGTGGACGTCCAAGTTGTGTTGACGCCATTGTGCCTTCAGCGGGGCGGACGGAGGTCTGGACACGTGCGGGGCAGCTGTGTATAGCCGTGGGTGGCGCGGTGGTAAGCAGATTATGAGGCTCCAACACTCGCCTGTCGAGCCAAGTTATAATTAAGTTTAGAGAAGATGCAGGGACACCCAACCCTGCCTACACCCTACCTTCCCCTACTGGTCCCAGGCCATCACACCCACCATCACCATCACCATCACTACCTTCAGCACCACTATTTTACCAGCCTCTCTACCATCATCACCACTATTTTACCAATCTCTCTACCATCATCACCACTATTTTACCAGCCTTTCTACCATCATCACCGTGCACTATTTTGCCAGTCTCTCTACCATCATCACCACAATTTTACCAGCCTCTCTACCATCATCACCACTATTTTACCAGCCTCTCTACCATCATCACCACTATTTTACCAGCCTCTCTACCATCATCCCCACTATTTCACCAGCCTCTCTCGGTCAGCAGTATTTTTTTATCTCGTCACTATAGCTTTTAACAGGCAGGTGTGTCACGTTCCATCCAGTATACAAAATCCATGAAAGGAACCTCCTGTACACCTATGACATGCGACATTTTGACGATCATTTATGAAACTGTCCTAACGTGTTGATGTGACCCGATGATGATCAATTTGCATGTTAATAACTCGAATTCATTCCATCTCTCTCTCTCTCTCTCTCTCTCTCTCTCTCTCTCTCTCTCTCTCTCCTCTCTCTCTCTCTCTCTCTCTCTCTCTCTCTCTCTCTCTCTCTCTCTCTCTCTCTCTCTCGCACGTTTTCCATATAAATGCTCGATGTGAGGGGAAAAACGACCTCAGAGCTATCGAATTATTAAGGCAGCAGGGAAGAGGGAAGGGCGAGACGTCATGCTGATAAGGGGAAAGAGGAATGGCAAGGTCAGAGTGGAAGGGAAGGTATGACAGAAGCGAAGAGAGAGAGAGAGAGAGAGAGAGAGAGAGAGAGAGAGAGAGAGAGAGAGAGAGAGAGAGAGAGAGAGAGAGAGAGAGAGAGAGAGAGAGAGAGAGAGAGAGAGAGAGAGAGAGAGAGAGAGAGAGAGAGAGAGAAGAGAGAGAGAGGAGAGAGAGAGAGAGAGAGAGAGAGAGAGAGAGAGAGAGAGAGAGAGAGAGAGAGAAAGTTAAAAGGGACTAAGGTTGTTTAATTCTGCAGACAGGATATAAAAATAACAAGAATGAAAAGAAAGGCAGTGTGATATGCAAGGTGGGAAAGAGAGGCAGGGACGAGGGACAGGAGATGGATGTTGGGGGTAAAGGGTCGGAGAGGATTAAGTCTAAGGCGACACCGCGGATTCCTGAGAGAGAGGTCGCCGGCGGGGATGTGACGAGAGGATGAAGCGTTGATGAGAGATATGCGGGACAAGGAAAAGGAATAAGGAGAGATGAGCTGGGGCAGGAGTAAATAGAGGAGATGAGAGGGTGTGGGGCAATGAAGAGAAGACAAGACAGGGAGGAGCGGACCGGGAGAGGCCAAAATTAGATGCAATTCCGAGGAAGAAAATGGAGAGAAAACAAAAGAAGGAAATGAAGTGTCCTGTGAGGATGGCCTTGACTCAAAACCAAGTGAGGTTGTGACAAAGACATCGTGTGGCAGGTAAGTAGGCTATTATACCGCCTGCCTGCCTGCCTGCCTGCCTGCCTGCCTGCCTGCCTGCCTGCCTGCCTGCCTGTCTGTCTGTCTGTCTGTCTGTCTGTCTGTCTACCTGCTTGCCTGCCTATGTATTTGTATCTGTCCGTCTTTTGGTGTGTCTTTGTTCTTGCATTTGTATGTATATGTACACAGTTTGATGGAAATGCCAATTCTCAATACACTACGGATGGGAAGTAGAATTTTCTTTTTATTCCCTACTCTGTGCACAGTCGAGATAAATTTAAAGAAAATATAGTGTTTATGAAACCTTATTCTTTAATCATGAAAACTGCTCTTTTTGTACACTAGTTTGATAGACTGACGGGCGGCTCATCAGATATCAAAGCTTCGGCTGGGAAATGAAAACCAAAGGTGAACTTGCAGCTGAAATACGAATAACTTTACCTGAAAACTAATTACAACACGGAAGAGCAGTATATAAAATATAACGACCTCCTTTGTTCTCAATCTGGACAAAAGAACAAATTGCAGACAAGCAACAAATAACAAAAGAAAAAGAAAACTCACAAACAGGCCTTGTGTATACCGAGGTTAAGAAAAATGAAAAAGGATTATAAAAAAATAGTCCAGACTTCCCCAGGAAAATAATCAGGCTCTTCCATTTATCAGCGGAAGGTCTATTACTGGAGGATTTCGCAGATTTTTCATCAAAATGTTAATGAACTTTGAGAACTAACTAGGATTGGATTCTGAATGAGGCGATGTGACCAGACAGAAGCATTTTGCTGTTGTTGTCTTTGTTGTGTGTTGTGGTGGTGTGGTGATGGTGGTGGTGGTCTAAGTTTTTACGGTAATGAACGTAAAGAATAAAATCAATAATGAATAAGAGGAGAAAGTGGGAAAGCAGTAAGTAGTAGTGGTATTAAAGTTGGTTGAGGCGAAGGAAATAAATACAGAGACGAGGATACGGACGAAGAGTAAGTGAACAATACAGAATATTGAAGACAGCGGCACAGGAGGGAGGGGGGTAGTGAGGAGCGAAGAGAAATTAGAGGGACAGTAAAAACGCCACGGATCAAAGGAATGGACAGAAAAAAAGATAAAGTAGAGGAGTGGAACGTTTACTAAAGAAGGAGATGGAAAGACAAAAGAAAAATATGAGTTTTGGAATAGGTATGGCGAGAAAAAAAGGTGAATAGATAAAGGTATATAAAGTAGAAAAATGTAAGATAGAAGGAAAGGAAAGCAAGTCAAGGGCAATGGGAGCCAGCAATAAGGGTGAGTGGCTGCAGTCCAACAAAGGGACGTGTCCCTTCTACAAACACCGTGTTGTCACTGCTGGAAAAAAGCTTCCTCTCTTTTTTTTCTTTTCCCAGACTTGTGCGCCCCGAGGCCTTTTGGCAGGCAGTGGCGGGCCCATTGTGGCGAGTGAAAGAATGTGGCACTTGTCTCCGAGGGGCAAGGCCGAACACACACACATACACACACGCTCACACACACACACACACACACACACACACACACACACACACACACAACACACACACACACACACATTGCATTATACTCTAAGCATCAGGCCTCATCATACATATTTGGAGAGTATGAGTTCACATTATACGAATACATATTCTTGATTAGCAATATCTGTACCTTGACAGTGACGCTCTTCACGTTTTAATTAATTAATTAATTTAATTAATTCACGGTAACGTTTTCTTCCAACGATAACCAAAATCTTGTGGTTACACAGAAATAGGCGTACAAATAGTCATGTGTTCGGTTCCAGCTCAGGAAGAATTGCGTGCATCTTGCTTGTTGGCTTGTCTGTCAACTACCGCGGGCAAATATAGGATGCGAAAAACAGCATGTGAAGAAATATCTATCTGTAGATATTTGTGGTCTACGCTTGGAGTTACGAAGGTGGAAGGTGGAAGGTCAGGCTGTTGCACGTCTGGCGCCTCCGATATGCATAACAAGATGAGGATTGGAAATTCAGGTATAGGTAATGTCATAACTATTCAATTCCATGTACGTGTGTGTGTGTGTGTGTGTGTGTGCGTGCGTGTGTGTGTATGTGAGTGTGTGTGTGTGTGTGTCTGCGCGCGCGTGTGTGTGTGTGTGTGTGTGTGTGTGTGTGTGTGTGTGTGTGTGTGTGTGTGCGTGTGTGTGTGTGTGGAGAAGAAAAAAAGAGAAAAAGAGAGAGAGAGAGAGAGAGAGAGGAGAGAGAGAGAGAGGAGAGAGAGAGAGAGAGAGAGAGAGAGAGAGAGAGAGAGAGAGAGCGAGAGAGAGAGAGAGAGAGAGAGAGAGAGAGAGAAGAGAGAGAGAGAGAGAGAGAGAGAGAGAGAGAGAGAGAGAGAGAGAGAGAGAGGAGAGAGAGAGAGAGAGAGAGAGAGAGAGAGAGAGAGAGAGAGAGAGAGAGAGAGAGAGAGAGAGAGAGAGAGAGAGAGAGAGAGAGAGAGAGAGAGAGAGAGAGAGAGAGAGAGAGAATGTTGAACCATCCATCATAACGTAATTTCTTTGACAGTATTGTTATCTACGTCTCTTCCCTCTGATCATAAGGACTTCCGGCTATTTAACATGAACTTTCTTCTCAGCTAGGCAAGGTCTACAAGTGCTGCCTCAAAGCGAATGGCACTGCAAAACTTTCATTCAGCCTCAGCAGTGCTTGTGTCCAGCCAGTGATGTTCCGCTGACAGCCAGACCATTGTGCTTCACGACACGAAAGAAAAAGGCTAGGCAATACAAGGAGGAACATGGTGCGGGTGGTGTCTCTATTTACCCAAGGCTGATCAGCCACTAAGAACACTCATTCCACAGGACACGTCACCAAAGTTTAGCAAAACCAGCAGAAGATGAAATTTCCTGCATGCACTGTCATGATTCCAGTGCATATATTAATCAATTAATTACCTTAACTCAATGCAAAAAAAAAAAAAAAGCTCCTGATTGTGATGAGCTGCCATTCTGTCCAGACTAACTGTGAGTCTCCTCTTCTACTCTACTTTCGTACACTATTGCAACGAAAAAAAAATTCTGGAATAAAAATTGGAAAGGAATAAACCCCTATAGTTGTGGTCTGTATATCTTGCGAACAGGTATAGGTGACCGTATAGCTGCAGTGCTAAGGAGTCAGCGTCGAGGTGTTGACTGTCTGTGATGCTGGTAAGGGAACTATATTGCCTGACTGCCCACATACTTTTGAGTCAAAATATTATGTATGTGATGTTGACTATTCTGATGAGTGTGATTTTTCTTCATAGTTTGTAGATTATTGAAAAAAAGGATGCTGAATTTTTCTTACGATATGTTTACTGTATTTTTAAGACTATGCTTTCAGACTAAACTCAGCTAAGTTTCGAGTACTTTATTCCAGTGCGGCGTTGCGGTGTGGAGGCTTGAGCTGTTACTCCCACGCTCCGAGCAACCCATGTGAAGGGGTCAGGACGGAGCAATTTAAGTTTCTAATGAGTTGTGTGTGGGGAGAGAAGGAAACGAAAAGAAATTGTGGCCGCCTGCCTCCCGGCTGACCAGCTTCGAGCCCCGAGCTAATTTCTTTCTTGAAAACGTTGAAGAGTAACGAAATCGATGATTGTTTCTGATCTTCGTATAGTCCAGCTGCTCTAGACCTTCCCTGTCATTAAATTTATGTTTCCACTTTCTTCTCAGTTACTCTTAACATTCGTGAATTCAAAACATTAGACCCGCCACATACCATCATGACAATTCTACCAAATCAAGCTTTTCTTCTGAGGCAGCCACTGTGAGCTCCTACACCAGAAGTCTTGACACCCAGACTCCTATGAACACTCTTAACCCCACATACCTTTATCCCACTTTAGCCAAACTTTTTTCCTTACCCTCCAACAATTCCTGCCAACCATGCACTGGACCATTTTCCTCGGTCTGCTCGGGCTCTGATGCATGTCATTTCTATAGCCACTTCACCAGAGGAATTAAATTATAAATGGTTCGCCACAAGACTTCTGGAAAAATAAATAGTTCCTTTTAGGTGAAACTAGACATGCCAGGACACAATTTCGTACTTTGGACCGTGCAGAGGACTGGTCCCGAGTCATTTACGCCCCTACGAATGTACATAATAGTTTGTCACGTTAACGGCCGCATAAATACTCTAAATGACTCAGTTACGATGATACTTTGACAAATGGAATAACATTGCCTTTCTTCCAACAAGTGAGGTCGTGAGAAAAAGGTGTTATGATGAAATGTCCTTGAATAGTACTGCAAGAAAGAACTTAGATTCTACACCTTCTTCCATTAACCCCACCCACCACCACCACTACCACCACCACCATAACCACCCCACTCACTACCGCCCGTCGAGGCAGTGACGAAATTAACTGCCTGTGCCATAAAGGTCCTGGGATTTGGAGGTGTAGTTTATGACTCTCTTTGATGACCAGTTTCTGGCTCTTTCTTTTTCCGTGACAAATTACGTGTGTGTGTGTGTGTGTGTGTGTGTGTGTGTGTGTGTGTGTGTTTTGTGTGTGTGTGTGGGGTGTGTGTTTTTGTGTGTGTGTGTGTGTGTGTGTGGTGTGGTGTGGTGTGGTGTGGTGTGGTGTGGTGTGTGTGGTGTGGTGTGGTGTGGTGTGGTGGGGTGTGTGTGTGTGTGTGTGTGTGTGTGTGTGTGTGTGTGTGTGTGTGTACTGTGTAATCACCACGGTCTTGTCCACGAAAGCTGGTCTCGCAATCGCCAGTTTTACCCTCCCGTAGAGAGTTTGTAGGTCGTAGGACCGATCAGTAATAATATGGTAAGTATAGTATGTATAATAGTATGGATAGGTAATACTGGAACCTTACCACCACACATACCCCATCCCCTTGCTCAAGGGGGACAGCAACCGCACAAATTTGTCAGTGAAAAATCCCCGGGAGCGAGCGGGGATTCAAACCGGATAAACAAAGAGTAGCGTGCCAATGTCTTATCCACTGAACAATCGGGACGGTGTGTGTGAATGTGTACGTGACCGAGAAGTTACGAGCGTGGGCGTGGATTAACTATAGTTGGTGCTGAGACAGATGAGGAGGTAAGTGTGTTCAGGGCAGGTGAAGAACGCTCACACTTTCTCACTCCGCGGAAGTCACACCACGTTATCCGTCTGCTGCCCTAACGTATCACCTTCGTTTATGAAATACCTACTGATGCAAACCGTATTTTAAGGGTAAATTTTACCTACTACTAGCCTATACAATTTACTTTTGATTGACAAACTTATGCACTTTTCTTCGTGGTTTTAATGGAAGAATCTTAATAGTATCCTCACTTGCCTATATTGATGTCTAAACCTGGAAGAACGAACCATATTTTCAAGACTCACTCACGCCGGGGAAAATTACACATAGCTTTTTCGAGTCGCCTGCAGCTTGACAAAGTATCATGCAGCTGTTAATCCGGCAGTGCTACTTTAAGTACTGCTGCTGCTCTAACTCTTCCGACCCATGGATAAATTCATGGATGGGGGATGAAAGGTGGAAGTAGATAATGTTAAGTAACAGGAACTACAACGTGTAGATCTCGCGGCCTCTTGTAGCTTCCTTATTTTCTTATGTTCTTATGTTCTTATGACCCCGGTTCACATCAGCGGGTCGTCGCCCTACGCCGTACGGCCTAGTTCACGTCACGGAAGGTCAGCCTTACAAGAGGGGCATCAGTGAGCTTTGTGGTGGCCAGAAGGTTCCAACTTTGCCACGATTTATTAGCAAAGTTTTAGTCTGCGTCTTTGTTTCGGTCGCTCCTCTCTCACTTTTATGGGAGAATAAAGAAAATAAAAAAGGTTGGTATATACGGTGAGTTTCGTGGTGGTAACGGCAGCGACGTGAGGACTCTGTTACGAGGGGCATCGGCTGTGCTCTGACTGCCGGAAGGGACTGTTATGCCATGCTGGGGGTGTCTTTTGGCCTAAATTTCCGCTACGTGTTTAGGGTGTTTTCTGGCCTGTTTGCTGGAGGGTGCGTCTGTTCCATTGCTGGCACGTGACCTGCTTACATGGCTTACATTGTTCCCCATGCGACGAGGTCATGAGATCTTTTGGGACTTTTGAGTATTGTTAATAAAAATAGTCATGTCACCTCTTTCAGTCCCATATTTCCGAAGGACAGAGGCCAAATCGCTGCTTGAGTTCGAGTTCATTCTTGCGTGGTGACATTTAGGCGGCTTGGTAGTGTAGCGGTTAACACGTTCGGTTACAGCATTGCAAGGACGCAAGTTAGAGTCCCCAGCCGGTTGGAGACAATTTGCGCTTCTCTCCTTTCAGGCTATACTCCCTGTTTACCTAGCAGAGAGAAGGAGAGACTGTTATATTGCCATTATGTTGTTGTTGTTAACATGATACACTTTTAATGTTTCTGACGTAGTTATTGTTATTGGTGGTGGTGGTGGAGTGGACCGCACGGTGGCTTGGCGGCAACAGGTAATGCAAGAACCAAACAGGTGTGCCTTAAGGAGGTTGTTAGTGAGTCGTTAGTGCACATTTTTAGGAAATCGGTTGAGATAGGCGATGTGCCATTATTGTGGAGGAAAGGAAATGTTGTTCCCATACTTAAGAAGGGAGACAGAGGACTAAAGTCAGATTATCGACCCGTAAGTCTAACATCAGTGGTGGGTAAATTATTGGAATCTATTATTGCAAAAAACATTAGAGAGCACTTAGATAAACATAGTTTGATCAATGATTCACAACATGGATTCACCAAGGGTAGGTCATGTCTCACCAATTTATTGAGTTTTTATAGGAAAGTTTATGAGACGGCAGATAATGATAAGGATTATGATATAATATATCTGGACTTTAGTAAGGCATTTGACAAAGTACCACACGACCGACTCTTAAATAACGTTAGGGCTCATGGAATAGATGGGAAGGTTCTTCATTGGATCAGAGCTTGGCTAAGTAATAGGCAACAAAGGGTTATAATTAATGGTTCTAAATCTGAATGGGGATTGGTGACAAGTGGAGTTCCACAAGGGTCTGTTTTGAGTCCATTACTATTTTTGATTTACATCAACGACTTGGATAGTGGGATTAGCAGTGATATCAGCAAGTTTGCTGATGATACTAAGTTAGGTAGGATTTTTGGATCACAGTCTGATGTAAACATATTGCAGGGAGACTTAGATAAACTTAACGAGTGGGCAATCAGATGGCAGATGGAATTTAATATTGATAAATGCAGCGTTATGAATGTTGGTAGAAAAAACCCTGGTAATAGATACACCATAAGCAATGTATCGCTGAAAAGATCAGAAGGTGAAAAAGATCTTGGAGTGAGGGTGAGCCCAGACCTCCGACCTAGGAAACAATGTATTGAGGCCAGAAATAGAGCTAATAAGAGTATTAGGATTCATTACCAGAAGTGTTAAAAGTAGAAGTGCGGAAGTTATTCTTAAGCTTTATCTGGCTCTAGTCAGGCCTCACCTAGACTATGCGGTTCAGTTTTGGTCTCCATATTACAGGATGGATATAGCCTTGTTAGAAACAGTGCAGAGAAGGATGACCAAAATGATACAAGGGATGCGTAACTTTAGTTATGAGAAGAGATTGAAGTTATTAAAATTACACTCACTCGAGAGACGCAGAGTAAGGGGCGATCTGATAGAAGTTTTTAAGTGGATAAAAGGATTTAATAAAGGAGAGGTAGGAAAAGTTCTTACGGCTTTTAACCAGGGTAGAACAAGAAGTAACGGATTCAAGCTGGAAAAGCGTAGATTTAGAAAGGAAATAGGGAAAAACTGGTTCACAAATAGGGTGATGAATGAATGAAATGGTCTCAGAAGACAGGTAGTTAGTGCGGAGTCATTAGGGAGCTTTAAAGAGGAGCTGGATAGGTTCATGGATGGGGATGAAAGGTGGATGTAGGTAGTGTTACCTACAGGTAACAGGAATAACAGGAATAAGAAGACAGGAACTACCACGTGTAGGCCTCGCGGCCTCTTGTAGCTTCCTTATTTTCTTATGTTCTTATGTTCTTAAGGTGCCGGGACAGACTATGGGGTGCAGCCTCACCTGTCGCTCCCTCTTGGGCCTTCCTATCGTCAGATCAATACGCAGTCTTAGAAGAATTCCAAAGAAATTTGTCGGCGGGTCGCGACGCCCTGAGGTGAGGGTCGCGGGGCGGCGTGGAGGAGGTCGTTGAGGGGATGGCCAAATCTTACCAGACAAATCAATGACAATTTTCATCAGCCTCCCGCGGCGCAAACAGACCTCCTTCCCGCCTAAAGACTCTCACGTGCTGAAGAACACTGCTTCAGGAGTATTTAATCTACAAATAACTCTTAATCTACAAATCATTAAATCAGTGTTCAAGCGACGTATACCAAGTATATAAAACAAAGTTACTGTAGCAAAGTTTTTACTCTTCAGATCGTTGGCGACGCCTCCCGAGGACCAGACGAGTAGCGACCTGTCACTTTGAGGCCTCGTAGTGTTTTGTTTATCCTCAGGGGGGCGAGGCATTAATTAGAAACAATGTGACCGGCAGCGACAAGTTTACGTCATATCGAGGAGGGGGAACGAACGTCTTCAAGACAGGAATAAGAAAATATGGAAATAACGATCGCCCGAATGGTGCGCCGCCGCCATGTCTTGACAAAAGAAATGTTTTCTATTTTGGCCACCCCAGACGACCATTACTGCCTCATAATTGATCCACATTACAAAAAGAAGGAAGTAGTGGCGCGTCCCTGGGGAATGACGCTCACGCCAGGACGTCTTCACCGCGTGGAGGGGAACAACCAGGCCTAACCCTCGCTACAGACACACTGCAGGAATAATATTATGCTGGATGCTCACACGAAAAAGTAGAAATACAAGATTCAGGGTTTATTGTTAGCCTTTTGCACCAATACAGAGGTGGAAGGTCTTAATAATGGTGCTGCTCTTACGATTACTGCTGCTGCTGATATTAATATTGAAACATTACAATACCAGCACTGATGGTTGTAGCTCTACGGTTTCCGCTGTTACGAAATTAATCTTTTGTATAATGTACCGCGAACATAAAGATCGAAGCAGGAGTGTGGATAACTGATACATACTTACGCTATAACGAGATACACCGACAAACTATCCATAGACTATCTTTTTATTAGAAATGTTAAACAGTAATGAACGGCAGGTTATGGTAATAATCATGAAATTCGACTTAATTTGAAACTTACTTTTGTACATTGAGAAGAGGGAGAGAGAGAGAGAGAGAGAGGAGAGAAGAGAGAGGAGAGAGAGAGAGAGAGAGAGGAGAGAGAGAGAGAGAGAGAGAGAGAGAGAGAGAGAGAGAGAGAGAAGAGAGAGAGAGAGAAGAGAGAGAGAGAGAGAGAGAGAGAGAGAGAGGAGAGAGAGAGAGAGGAGAGCGAGAGCGAGAGCGAGAGCGAGAGCGAGAGCGAGAGCGAGAGCGAGAGGAGAGAGAGAGAGAGAGAGAGAGAGAGAGAGAGAGAGAGAGAGAGGAGAGAGAGAGAGAGAGGAGAGCGAGAGCGAGAGCGAGAGCGAGAGCGAGAGCGAGAGCGAGAGCGAGAGCGAGAGCGAGAGCGAGAGGAGAGAGAGAGAGAGAGAGAGAGAGAGAGAGAGAGAGAGAGAGAGAGAGAGAGAGAGAGAGACACACACACACACAAATGTGTCTTATCAATCATCAAATTATGCCGGACCCTATAGAAGTAACAAAACTCAATCGTCTTTCTTAAAACTCTCCTTAACATTCACACAAACATTTCTAAATACATAACATATAATTCCTACACGACGTTCATTATTGCCTAAATTAATCTGAAAAATTAAATAGTTACATAGGTATTTCCATATTTCTTAATACTGTCCATCGCGGAATTACTATCAGGCAATACGAGGACGGTGCAATACTCTCAGACAATGCATTCCTAATTACCTTCATGAAAATTATTGCTGGAATACTTCACGGGGCGGAGCGAGGGGGCGGGGCAGCGGTGTGTGAGGCACGGGGCAGTCTTGGTACAAACCCATTTCAGGGACACACAAAGATGCCACGCGAATGGCTTCCAGATATTGATATTCACTGTTTTCCTTTGTATTCCAGTGCATAGCTCCTTCATAGTCTGAGGGACGAGGACGCGAGAGGAAAGCAGGTGGAAGAAGTAGGGAGGCTTAGCGGAGACAAGCAGCAGGAGAGGGCAGACGGGGAGGGAGAGAGAGACACGGGACAGAGGAGCAAAGAGATGGAAGATTATTGCTGGAGGTTGAAAAGAAGAAGACAGTGGAGTTAGTGAGATATGGAAAGGAGGGAAGTAGACCATCACTGCAATCATTCTTTATCACTATTATGAAATCTAACTTATTCTGTCTCTCAACAAAGTCATACAGAAAAGAAACTGCTACAAAGAACCACACAGCATCACGGATATAAATATGACACAAATGGAAAAAGAGGCATTAGAAAGAATAGTAATAAAGAAAGAAACACAAAGAAGGGAAAGAAGAGGAGTGGTGAGGTGAAGAATAGTCTGTGGTTGAGGAGGAAGACCAAGGTGTGGTGAGGGTGATTACTGGCGTGGGAAAAGACAAGCCTCGCCCTGCGGATGGATGGGTAAGGGTGGTCATGGGTGAGGGGCGTTTAGGGTGAGTCTGGCCAAGGGTGAGTGTAAGGGGCGTCTAGGGTGAGTCTGGCCAAAGATGAAAGCTAGCGAGCCCTGAGTGAGGATAAAAAGCGTTCAGGGTGAGGGTAAGGGGCCTCTAGGGTGAGTCTGGCTAGGGGTGAAAGTTAAGGAACCCTGAGTGAGGACAGAAGGCGTTCAGGGTGAGAGTAAAGAGTAGGAGTGGCCCGGGGAAAGGCTGGATAAAAGGCTACTGCAGGGTGGTGGGGGTAAAGGGTGAGGGGAAGGCTGGTGGGAGGAAATGGTGAAGGGAATAAGGGTAAATTAGAGTCAGCCGTGTGGAGGAGAGGAAGGGAGAGGAGAGGAGTGGAAGGGGGGGGGGGAGGGACAGGCGCCGGTAGGGTGTGGGAGGGAGTCAGGTGCGGGGTGAAGGTGCGGGTGGTTGGCTAACGGAGAAAGGGCACGCTAGTGGCAGAGAGAAGCGTGTTGGGGATGCACGAAAAGGATAATGATGGCGCTGTTGTTGTTGTTGTTTGTTGTTGTTTTGGGTGATGATTATATTGTTGTTGTTGGTGGTGGTGGTACTGTTGATGGTGGTGGTGATGTATGATGTGATGGCTGCGTTCTTGCTATTGTTGGTGTAGCGTTGATGGTGGTACTGGTGGTTCATGTGAATCTGTAATTGATTAAAACATACGACACTTTTTACTTTGACTGTAACATTCGCCCAAAAATGACTTCATTTAATGCATTAAAATAGAGAAAACTGGTTATTTGTTTGAACAACTTCCTTTGAATGTGGTTGTCACTTTGATATTTTCATTATTGTACTGAATATTTCCCTTAAGTACGGTGAGATGTTACTTAAGCTTCACTTTTACTTTAAGTAACACTTAATGCAGAGATGTCGTCATTGAATTCAACATAACAACTTATGTCAGTTTATGATAAAACACTAACAAGTGAACGTCTCGCCCTGGCCTGACCCACGCCACATCAGGGCTGGTCAATAACGGATGTGGGACGCCTTTGAAAACTTGCAACATATGAGAACAGCTCACAAGGCGTAACTGTGCAATTGTATATATTAAGAAAAAATATGTAACAAGGCGTAGATATCCATTTATATACATACGAACTGCTACTTTCCTGAAACGTATGAAAATCCGGTTCAAGATTTTCACGGCAGAGGCGTCAACATTTTTTTTCTACCTAAAAGCCGGTCCTTCAGTGCCTATAAAATAGACTTTCCCTCTCGTGCCTCAGGGAGGAACACGACACAGACTCGCTCTTACCTCCCTGGCACTGCGCGACGCGGTGCCTTGTTGGCCCGGAGGTGACAAGGCCGCTGGAACAAAAGCTGTTTCTTATATCCGAAGTGTTTGCAATGATACATAGAATAAGTATGCGAGCAAACAATGCAAACAATCGTATTGTAGAATCATTTAATGAAAAAACAAATGACTATCTCCAAAAGTGACGTGTGCGTGACGCATCTTTCAAGCCTAGTTATCATCTGTTTCCCCAACGCAGAAAATTGTGATTATTCGTACGGTCACGTACACGTGGCCAACACGGACACGTGCGAGTGGTAGTAGGAATAAGGGTTTGCCATTGGTAGCTGAATCAATCTGCAAATGTCCTTTCTTCCAGTAATACTAATCGCCTTAGAAACCATGACGAGAAGGAAGTTCTTTCCAGAGTCGATTATTGTATCTTCAGGAAGGTGTCGACGCTTAGGGCCAGCCAGACCTTGCATAATGACTCAACAGGGTCGCTTTGTTGGTGACACGTGATACATCTCGACAGTTTGGTATTCCACGTGTTGGTAAGGGGCACAAAGTAATTATTTGTACAAGTTTGTGATGAGGTTTTCTATTCGGGTGCGAGAGGGAGGAACATCAGCAAATACCGTCCACTCCTACAAGAACACATGATTAGTAGCGAGCGACGCATCCATCACACATGATTTTTCTGCACAATCAAGCAACGCTGTAAAATAAAAGGAAGCTACATCATTTACTATTTCTCTTTTTCCTCACAGGACAGAAAACATTGGGCTTTCTGTATACAGCAGCAGCGGCAGAGTGTAGGGAGTCCTACCAAGGCCTCCCCCAAAGGTTCTAGGAGGCCTTGGTCGTACCCGTTCCTCTCGCCGTAATTTACTAAGTGGTGTTCTGTGCGCTTCATTTGCTACGTGGACGGTGGGAGTGGGTGGGTGGTGCCGAGATGGAACGACATTCATGAAACTAATGATGCTTTCCAGGCGAGGCAGGTCCAGGAGCAGTCACGTTCACGAGGGTGACGCGGGAGCCCTTCACACAGCAGGGACCCGCAGCCCCGCGTTTGCCCTCAATCTCATCATTAGCATATGAATGGCAGCGAGTTTTTGTAGCACTTTCTGAAGAGCGGCTTCCGGCAACCCTGCATGAATGGTTCTATTCGGCGATGCATCAGGAAAGCTGGCGGTGTCGGGGCGGCGCGAGGGCGTGAATTGTCTACATAATATTGAAATTCAAGAGGAGGAAGAAGCACATTGCATCATAAAGGAAACTCTTGAATTATGAAAACAGAATCACCCTGCTTAAGGAAACATTTGCTGTTATCCTTTTGTCCTGCTAAGAATCTTATTGGTAATATAAGAATGATTTGTCATGATGAAATTTCGTGAAGCATAACGAATATAATAATGGAAGAGTTTTGATAGCAGTATAATGTTTAACTTGTGGTAATACATCAGTGAAAGTGAAGATTGCTCACACTCATTAGTTTCGGGTTTAACTATATCATTTATGAAGTTTTATTGAGTGTGGAAAAAATTTGGAAAACAATTAGTGCTGTAAAACAGGATTTTCCATATGACAGAATGTGGAGTGTGACTGACATTATTTACACGCATAGCTTGAAAAAGTGTGTGTGTGTGCGTGTGCGTGTGCGTGTGCGTGTGCGTGTGCGTGTGTGCGTGTGTGTGTGTGTGTGTGTATATATTGCGCTCTATTAAACTCTACCGGTCAACAAGTTTATGCTCAGTCATCAAAATCAAGGTAATGACCCGGGTTTGACTATTTGACTACTTGCAATATATAATTTACTTCTGTTTTATTTTACCTTTAACCTTCCTTTGATGATAATGATAATGATAATGATGATGATGAAGGTAACGAATTGATATTTTGTTCCGTTCAATGCGGCTATAAGGAACCAGTAACAGTGTATATGCAGAAACGGCATCACTATCCAAAACAATAACGTCTGTAACATCAATATAATCACGGAATCACTATCCAAAGCAATAACGTCTGTAACATCAATATCATCAACCCTCGCCGCACATCATAACACGACATGATGTAAGACCTATACTTTTCTTTATAAACTCATTGATCATATTGTTCTAATGTTACAAAATTTTAGTCGTAGCAATACTCTCTCTCTCTCTCTCTCTCTCTCTCTCTCTCTCTCTCTCTCTCTCTCTCTCTCTCTCTCTCTCTCTCTCTCTCTCTCTCTCTCTCTCTCTCTCTCTCTCTCTTGTGGTAACCCTACACGACATAGGAACATGAAAGAAACTAAAAATGAAGAGAAGAGGAATGAGGAAAATAATGGGAGGAAGAAGGATATATTAAAATAACTAGAAGACTCAGCACAACAGCTCTATGTAGTAACCCTACTCTCTCTCTCTCCTCTCTCTCTCCTCTCTCTCTCTCTCTCTCTCTTTTCTCTCTCTTCTCTCTCTCTCCTCTCTCTCTTCTCTTCTCTCTCCTCTTCTCTCCTCTCTCTCCTCTCTCTCTCTCTCTCTCCTCTCTCTCTTCTCTCTCTCTCTTTTCTCTCTCTTCTCTCCTCTCTCTTCTCTCTCCTCTCTCTCTCTCTCTCTCCCCTCTTCTCTCCTCTCCTCTCTCTCTTCTCCTCTCTCCCCTCTCTCTCCTCTCTCTCTCTCTCTCTCTCTCTCTCGCCCTTCATGATTACATACAGACATCTCCCTGATTTTTCCAGTCCAATTCACATGACTGGCTGTTAATCAAGCTTGCTGAGGATTTTTCAAAAGGCAGGCAATGATTTGGTCAGATAAACTCTTGCTTTCCTGCCTTCGACGAGTCTGCCCGATTCACGAATACATCCCCCATTAGCTTTTATTTCATATTTTCAGCAAAGAATCTCACAAATTCAAAAATTCTTGACAAAGGCGTCTTTTTCCTTTCTTGTTTGTTTGCCATTTATGTTTGCTATGTGTGTTGTGTTGTGTGTGTGTGTGTGGGGTTTTGTGTGTGTGTGTTTTGTGTGTGGTGTGGGGTGTGTGTGTTGTGTGTGTGTGTGTGTGTGTGTGTGTGTGTGTGTGTGCGTTTTTGTTTTGGGGTGTGTGTGTGTGTGTGTGTGTTTGTGTGTTTGTGCGTGCGTGCGTGCGTGGTGTGTGTGCGTTTTTGTGTGGGGCGTGTTGTGTGTGTGTGTGTGTGTATGTGTGTGTGTGTGTGTGTATGTGTGTTGTATGTTTTGTGTGTGTTTTGTGGGGTGTGTGTGTGGTGTGTGTGTTGTGTGTGTTGTGTGTGTGTTTTGTGTGTGTTGTGTGTGTGCGTGGGGTGGTGTACGTGTGTGTGTGTTGATGGTGGTAGCGGTGGTGGTGATGTGTTTAAAGGTGTATTCCATGGTGTAGATGGTGAAGTACGTGACTGTGCAGACTGTGGTGATGGTAGTGAGGATGGAGCATAAACTAGTGAAGACAGTACAGGTGATAACAGTGGAATTGATGGGCGTTGTGATCAGTCCTATACACGAGTAAGAACCATTAGGTGTTAACTATTGAGTGGTTGTACGAGTATAGACAATGCTAAATGTCTACCTGTCAAACACGTACCGATACGGGGGGAGCATAAACTGGCTGCTAGCGAAGTATGGAGTATTAGGCTCTTTGTTCTTACTGTTCTTTAGATTAGCTCTGCAATGATCCACCTCACCACAACTACAGAGGCAAGATAGGACGCTATAGTATTATCAACGACGAAAGATGTTGATATAGGACATAGGTTGATATAGAGATTGATATAGGATAAGGACGGTATATCAAAGACGAAAGAAGGTTGATAATGAAAATGCATGAGGAATCTACTCGATCTGACTCATATTGCAGTAAGGCACTCTAATACAAGTACTGTGTGTGTGTGTGCTGGTGAGGTGGGCAGAACAGTTCCGTCAACCTATGTGTAGATGGAACAACCCTGTATATTGACCAAACTGTGAACCCGCTACATCAGCCTGGTATCGCATTTCTCATGGTAACAGGTGGTGTGTGAATTTTGTTTTCTTTTCACAATACAATATAACAAAGCTTGTTGACAGTGAGTAAAATTTTTTACTATTATAATTAAATCATGTAATATATCTGTCAGTCCCTTCAGAAACAGGCCTCCGTTTTTTGTTGAATTGGATATAAAAGCTCTTCTTCTCGATGAAATGTTATATGAATAAAGAACTTCACTAATAATTAATGTTCAAAGTAAATGTAAATTATTTCAAGAATATATAACTGAGTGAATTCTTTATACATGTATATGAGTCGTACTTGAAACAATGGCCGACACTATTGTTGCAATAAATAATTCTTTTGGTTACCTTCCTTTATCCTGATCTGGTCCCTGCATCCCCATTCCCCAGTACACATAGGCAGCGTCATGCTTCATGGGAAACAAAGGCGAAACTTTCTGAACAGTGTCCGTATGTGATGCAATGGGGCAGGGTTCGGAATCTCGGTTAGGCATAGTGTGAAACATTTTGCATTGTTGCTGTGCAGGAGAATATACTCGCTCCAGCGGCCTGCTCGGACCACTGACTCGCCACCATGGGGAACAATAGGGAGCAATAGGTAAAAAATCACCATAAACATTGCAATCCTTCCGGCAATAAGTCTGGCAACTTGATTCATTACATTTTGCACATAGTCATTTAGGGGTAAAATCTGAAATCTTGAATATTACGAATTGGTATATATATAAGTTATGCTTAAATAATCTCGAACACCGAAGACTATGTGTGGTTGCAGCAACGTGTGAGGTGCAGTGAGGCAAGGCCATGGGTGAAGCAAACGTCAAGGACATGGAGAAGCACACGCGTCTTTCTAGTCGGAGGGTAACTGAACTTTTTGTTGCGTGTGTGCATTCTGATATTATTTTACGAGAAAAAAAATCCGAAATACCAGAACAGGAGTGTATAGAAAATGCTGACCCAAAAAAACCTCGGTGTTGTTATCAGCTAGGGATTTAGGGATGGGGTGGTTGAAACGTTTTTCCTTTACATAAAGTATGACAGCAAGCACTTAAAGCACATGTCAAACTCAGCAAAATGATAAGCACAGATAGCCTTATCTATCCTAAACACAAAGCTACCCCCAGATTTCAGCTCATTTTTACGGACGCTGAGAAAACCACGATCAAAAAAAACGAAAATAGATGCATCCTTCTTTTTTTTATAATTATCTTCTACAGTCCCTGTAACTCACGAACCAGGAAACGGACAAGGATGAATAAAACAACAAAATGCTGCTCTAATTCTGAAAACTTTATATAAAAAAACCTCTTAAAATGCCATGCGAAGGATCGTAGGCTATAAACTAAGCTCGAAACCAAGCTTGCCGACCGAATGAACGAGTGAAATCTACGAGTCAAAACTGCCAGGTTTCAGAGTGGGCAAATACAATGTGTGAATAAAGTAGTAACAGAAAAAAGGAAAAAAAAATATATATATATATAAATATATTATATATATATATATATATATATATATATATATATATATATTATAATATAATAATATATATATATATATATATAATATATATATATATATATATATATATTATATATATATATATATATATATATATATATATATATATATATATATATATATATATATATATAATAATGTTTAGGATGTAGGGATGAAAATATAACATAAATAAGAAGTTGATGGATAAAATATATATTACCCATTCTTCCATTCCACCGATGATTGAAGCATGAGCACAACTCATGGAAGTGGAATGCATGGAATGGGTAATTCTTGTTTCTGTACTTTTTCCATCTCTACATCGTAAACATTTTTTGAATAAATGTTGTTATTACTTGTGATAGTCTTTCGAGTTGGGTAAATTCACAAAGGTGCTTTTGGGGTGTGTGGGGGGGGGGGGGGTAATGCTTACAGCGTTGCATTTGTTTTGCATTAACGTCAGAAAGAATATACTAAAGAAGAATCATGCAGGCAAAGCGATCAAGGAAGCTAACCGTAAACAAACGAAAATCAAATATTTAATTAATTACGAGTATAACAACTTTTAATGATTATTGCGGTGGACTTATAATCATCTCTTGGATCATTGAGCTTCTAATTAGGTATTCGTCTATAATTGGGCGACACATCACCGCACCGTCACCAGGCTGCCAGTCGCCTGGCCCGCCTGCTATCCGAGACTCCACTACAACAAACACTGAACGGGCAGATGGACAACAGACAGGCTGGTGTCACTAGTCCCCTAAGACAAGCATCTAGTACATTACATTTGATAACTATAACTGGAAAACAATATAAAAAAAATAATAGCGCAGCCACTAGATTGGTGCTTTATGTAGAGGCCCAAGCCACGAAGAAATACCATGAAGGACCATCATCCCTACATTGGTTGAACAATTCCATAAAGAGGAGTTGGAAGAAGAGCGATGAAAATTAAGCTTGACAATTTATTAATTGGTAGAAACATAAAAGAAGGGCGGAGAAAACAGATATAACTAAACATGTATCACACACAGGCTGTAAACCTAACCTCCGCAATATATAATTACTAGACGTTAGGGAAAAACATAAATACATAGATTTTCAACATTAACTTCTGATTTGCATAGGAAATAATTATTAGAGGAACCGCTGTATATAAGAAATACACAAGTATTATAATCTAAGGGACAAAAAAAAAATTAAGGAAAATTAACATAACGAGGAAGATTTACATCGTATGACCATCAAATTAGGTATGAATGTTCATACCACAATATCCATCTATCCACTCGTCCCCTTCCCCCCCACACACATACTGTTCACCCGCCCCCCAAACACACAACAAAAACAATAACAAACACACGTACCCAAGGGAGCAAACAAACATATCCTAGCGTACGTTTCAAGGCCATGAAGAGAACTGGGGCACAACAAGAGTGGGAGAAGAAAGCAAAGGAGAAGGAGCAGAAGGGGAGGGGGAAGGGCCACCCACACACGCCAAAGCCCCAGCCGGTCGCTCTTCTGTCAGACGAGGAAATGGAATTCACGTCCAATATTCGACATCACCATCTCGACCTTATACGTACCTCGACATGAGTTGTGTTGAGAGAGAGCGAGAGCGATGCGCGAGAAGCGAGAGCGAGAGCGAGGCGAGCGAGCGAGAGAGAGAGAGAGGATGAGAGGAGAGAGAGAGAGAGAGAAGAGAGAGAGAGAGAGACTCGAGAGGGGAGAGAAGAGATGAGAGAGAGAGAGAGACAGAGCGCGAGAGAGAGCGCAGAGAGAGAGAGAGCGCGGCTTGAGAGAGAGAGAGCGCTTAGAGAGAGAGAGAGCGCGAGAGAGAGAGAGCGCGAGAGAGAGAGCGAAGAAGCGAGAGGCGAGAGAGAGAGATGAGAGACGGAGATGCGCGAGGAGAGAGAGAGATTAGGAGAGAGAGAAGAGAGCGAGAGAGAGGACGAGACGAGAGAGAGATGAGAGAGTAGAGAGAGAGAAGAGAGACGAAGAGAGAGAGAGAGAGAGGAGAGAGAGATGAGAGGAGAGATAGAGAGCGAGAGCGAGAGCGAGAGCGAGAGCGAGAGCGAGAGAGGAGAGAGAGAGAGAGAGAAGAGAGACGAGAGAGATGAGAGAACGGAGAGAGAGAGAGAGAGAATCAGCATCTGAATCAGAATTTTATTCATTGTTACAATGGCTATTCTTTTTAACATAGTAATATGAGTCTTACAATATTTCTGAATAAGATAACAAGTGTTAAAGGTAGAACATGAAATGGTCTATATTACAAATAAAAATATTAGAATTAGATTAAAAAATTGTATAAAACATTCAAAAATCCTAATGAAAAAATAATAAAAAGTAAGGACTTCCAAATGGGTACAATATAAAAAATAAATTAAAAGTTATAAAAAAAAGGTTTCTGTTAGTTAGATAAAATACATTTCAGTATGGACGTCAAAAATTAGAGTAAGAATGTTAATCACATAAAAATCAATATAGTGATTTTTCAAGTGACTTTCAAGTGTGCAAGGAGGTAGTCATCCTCTAAATTGGCTTGGCAAGCTGTTCCAGAAGCAGGTCCCAGCCACATGAAGGGTCCTGTTCCCAAAAACATGTATTACATTTTGGCACATGGAGTAGCTGTTGTCTAGTGTTGAATGGTTGTTCGTACATACGCTCACTTTGGGCAGTGCAAACAACCAGTAAGGTACTCTATATTAATATATTATAACGGCTTACTTAGCTCCAAGTGATATTTTCATTTATTTTCAGCCATCCAAGGTCTTTTAAGTGAGGGTGGACATGGTCCGTGCTTTGCAGCCCCTCCCTAAAGCAACTTTTGCTGCAAAGTTTGGAGCCTTAGCAAACGTGTATATGTGTGATGTTGCTTTTTTTTTTTTTTTTTGTTTTTTTTTTTTTGGGGGGTGGATGCTCCCAAAATGTGATGCCATTAATCAGTCTACTTAGGACAGTGGACTGTATTAATTGAGATCATGGTGGTCTTGTTAAAATAGTCTCGGAGTCTGTTTTATGTGGGACAATGGTTCCATAGGTTTTCCGTACAATGCGTCCCCCCCCCCCCCCCCCGATGTGTCATTAAAACTGCATAGGGTTGTCAAAGGTTATGACCCAAGTTCTTAATGATCTAATAGGGGAAATGAGATTCCCGTCAACAGCATGCATATGTCAGGGGAAATGTGAAAACCTCGTGTCCTATAAACATACATTGAGTCTTTGGGCGTTTAACATTAGGCCATCTGTGAAAATGCTGTTGTGCTTTCTTTAGTGATTCTTCGCTCCTAAGCATTAAGTCTGTATATTGTTGACACTGCCTCGTGCGAATAACTGGGTGTCATCTGCATATTGTATAATTTCACATTCAGAAAGAAGGACGAGGATCCATTTGCAAAAATTATAAATAAAATAGGACCAGTAAAGGACCCTTAGGGGGGGGGGGAACGCCATGGATAGTCATGGTCTCTCGGATAGGCATTTTGTATACGTACGGATTGTGTCTGCCACTGAGATAGCTTTGAAAACCAGAAGAAGTCGATGTTAACTTGAACAATTTGTTATTAATATATCATGGCTGACACTGTCGAATGCTTGGATAAGTCACAGAGGGTATAATGAGGGAGACCTTTTTTTGCATCAATCTTTGAATATAACTTTTAGAAAGTTTTAAAAGAGCTGAAATCGTAGACAAGCGGTCCTAAAGCCATATTGAGTTTTTACTAAGGAGGCGATTGGTCTCTTAAGTACGCGATGAGCTGAGATGCGATTACTTTTTCTAGTTACTGGAAATAATTGGTACAGAGAGAAATAGGGCGGAGTTGTAGGTTCATCATGTTACCAGCCTTGAAGATAGGAACAACAATAGAGGTTCCATGCTGTTGGGAAAAAACACCTGTTACAAATAGAGAAGTATTTACAATGCAAGTTAGGTATGTTTAATGATAGGAGGGAGTCTTTCAAGAAACACAGTGGATGCCATCAGATACATGGGAGTTAGGGTTCTTCATAATGCCTTAATAATTAGAGTTACTGATACCAAATTTGTAGGCCACAGGTCAAAACATAGCATCAAATATTTAGTATATAAGTTTCGGTGTTTACTGGTGTAGTACTGCCATCAGAATTACTCAGATTCTGCGAGATTTACTCAAAGGTGGACTTTTACAACTTCAGAAAAATATTTATTAAAAATTCAGCTTTGCGCTTGATACCATCTGCGTCACCGTTATTGCGCTGAGGCTTAACATCTTGTTTTTGGCGTTAGGAATCAACCCCCTATAGCCTCCACGTGGTCTTTTACTGTTTCCTCTACGTTCTCTATCTTTTAAAAAATTAAATATTCTGATCTAGCTCGGCCGAAAAACCAATCGTCTGACTGCCTTTTTAGGTTTTTATAATTAGTCTGCAAATTAAATATATTTCGTCTTCTTAAGATCTTTCTCGTGCCACGGTCTCTTTGCTGCATAATTAGATTTTAAGGTCTTCAGTGATCCACGGGGCCCAAAAAGGCCTTCGTACTTCTTTTGTTCACAAGGGTGAGCAGGAATTTCCCCCAAAAATTTGTGGAAACTTCATTAAAATAAATGTACTTGCGTATCGTGACATTATCAGTTGCAAAAGTTTTTATCAAAGTAGAACTTCTCATCACTAGTAGATTACACAATGTTTAAGGAGAATAGTGTTTTAGTTGTCTCTCTTCCGAAAAGTTCTAATAGTAGATTGTTTGTCGCTTGGCTTTCGATGTCCAATGTGACGGTAACAAGATTCATGATCAGCGACAGGACACGGAATTACATCGTGAAAGAGCTAAATCAAGCTTATTGTCACAATAATGTCCAATAATGTGTGGAGTGGAAGTTAATCGTGTAGGCTTATCAATTGATTGGGTCCATTTAGTATTAGTAATAATTCTTTCCATTGTTATTCTTCAATATAAAATATTACAATTAAAATCTCAAGTAATAGATAGAAGGGTTTGTACGCAAGCGTATAAATAACAACAGTCCGTTACATAACTCAAACGTGTGTAAGCTAGAATGTGGATGACGGTACAGCATTCATAATGAACAGAAGGTAGTTTTACGGCATTGTACCGTGACCCATATATCCTCCACTCCTTCGGTCTTTCCAACATTTATATCAATTGGGGTGGGTAACCCCCGGTACATAATCTCCGTGACGTAGATACAAACACACCTCCTCTACCTTTGTCACATCTGTACCACATGTAGTTAGTATGGAAACATACACATCTAAAACCTCAGGAGTGAGGCCATGTTGGGCTTCACTCACACATAAACCCATCAGTTTTCCGTTCAAACTAGAAGACATATTTCATCCTTATTGGCTACAAGGAAACTCTGTTGCGTTAAATGTGAATCTATGATTAAGTTATCCCTTTTGTCGACGTTGGACTATTACCGGCTATACCTTCCTCGCCAAACATCTATGACTGAAGTCCGGACACAACCTTGCTTGTGTCCAAATCGATGACAGATTCACATTTCTAATCTATAGTCAAACCTACACTTATCCTGGCGAGGATTTAAATTCTCAACAATTATAAAATCCGTGTGTTGTCCGGTATTGGTGGGATGAGCACAGCGTGGGGTGGGTATGGTGTTGTGGTGGTGGCGTAGTCAGGTCCTGGCCCTTGGTTGTAACACGTTCGTCGCCAGTCAGATGTGAGGTATGGCGGGCTCCTCCTCAATTGAATACTTGTTGACCCCTTTGTATGGTGTGGGCCATGAAGTGACGCCGCGGGGTCGCGGCTGCGGCATCACGGTGCACTGAGCTAGGATGGACGATCAGGCCGAGGCGGTACAGCACGCGGGTGTCACGTGTGGAGGATACGGGTAAAGGACGGGCCGGGCGTAGGAGACGAACGAGGGCTTGGGAGGGCCCCGTTGAGGGGAAAACTGTCGTCGGTGCAAAAATTTCATAATTTGTATTAATACTAGAGAGATTTTGCGATCTCTTTACTACGTTCCAGTTTTGCACAATTGAAATTCGGGACCTTGTGTTGCAAATCGCACTTAATAATCTGATAAAACCTAATCTGTTAACATAGATCTATCTCGTCTAATTCAAACACAGATCTCTAGGTCCCCTGTGCTAAGCGTAAATTTTGTATGTCTTATAATGTTACGCCATTAGATTCACCCATTGAGTAGGTGTTCGTTGTAAACTTCTATATGGCTTTATCTTTCTTGTGACACTGTAAGTGGCAATATCTGACATAATATGTTTCATATTGTAGTTTTTTCTATTTAAATCACTAAAGCAATGAGCCTAGATGTATCTAGAATGTTTCAGGCGGTGTCTCGTCTAAAAGGTCGTTAATGCCACAGTATATAAAAACCACTCTGTAGGTACGGTGAGTTGTTCTGTTCACCCAGCTTCTGAGAAATCGTGTTTGCGCCCGTCAATGGTCGGAACAGAGCAGTTTTCACCAGGTCGGAGCGAGAGACTCGTCGTAGGTTATATCTCCAGGAGAAGGCGTGGGAGGATGGTGGAACAACCGTGGTTGGCTGGGATGTCCTGTGTGCTGCGGTTTGTGATGTGGCTCCAATTCATTTCACTCGTTGCTGGAGAACATCGATTGTTTCGTAGCGTCTTGAATCTCACGTTGAGCAGCTCTAGTTCTATCCCTCGTCTCGAGCTTAGCTTTGAATTCCAATATCTCTGGCCATTTTGGTACATCCAGCCTCGGCTCCTCTCTTCAGAATCGCAGATGCGGAACTGGAGCTTGGGTTCTTGAGTTACATACATAAGCCGCTCTTTGTAACCATATTATTTTTTAGACCCAACTTACGACACTGTTCTGCAGGTCTTTCTGCTTGTTAAAGTTGTGTTCAAGAATTCTCTAGGTTGGGCATTGCCGGGAACGAATCATTTTTTCTGGCTGGTGTGGGGGGTATGGGTTCTAGTGTTTTGGAAGATATCTTCCGACTCCTTGTTTACTGATTGCCTCAGTTATATCTAGTTACTATTCCGGGTTGGCCAGATGGCCGGCGCACAGAGTGTGTGGTGTGTGTGCGCTGTGTGTGTGTGGGTAGGCAGAGATGGAGAGGAGAGGGAGAGAGTGTGAGAGGGAGAGGAGAGAGAGGATGATGGAGAGAGGAGAGAGGAGAGGAGGAGAGATGAGAGCAGAGAGAGAAGATGAGAGAGAAGAGAGACGAGAGAGAGAGAGACGAGTGAGAGAGAGAGAGAGAAACCAGATAAAGTCAAAAACAGAGAAGAGGAGAAACAGAAAGAGAGATAAACAGAGAAAGAGAGAGAAACAGAGAGACAGAAACAGAGAATGTGAAAAAAAACTGAAAGAAAAACAGAAAGAGAGAAACAGAGAAAGAGAAACATAAAGAGAGAAACAGATAGAGAAAGAGAATGAGAGAGAGAGAAGAGAGATGAGAGAGAGAGAGAGAGAGAGAGAGAGAATGAGAGAAGAGAGAGAGAGAGAGAGAGAGATGAGAGAGAGAGAGAGAGAGATGAGAGAGGAGATGAGAGAGAGAGAGAGAGAGGGACGAGAGATCGAGAGAGAAGAGAGAGGAGAGAGAGAGAGAGAGAGAGAGAGAGAGATATTCCATCGGCATTCACAACATGCACACACTGCTTTACGTAAAAATGCAAGGCAAACGGCATACAATCTCAAACGAAGCAATCCAAGACACAACAGTTACTGTTCCCCTAAATTCTTCGTCATGGTAACGACAATGACTGAAGAAAGCGGCATCAATGTTCCGTCAGGCACTATAACAAGGCGTGGGCGGCTAACAGACCTTGCAACAGAAAATTGGCGACCTTGAGGAGAATATTGCGTTGCGGAAAGGTGCACCGTCGTGTGAGAGTGAGGAGGCAAAAATAAGACATGAAAAGAATTGAAGCATGAAAGTGAAAGATGCAGCATCGTAAAGATTTTGAAAAAGGAAATAAACTGGTCCGTGTGAAATAAGAAAACATGAAGCAACTGCGAGGTGGGAGGCGCTAATAATATGAGCGAGAGGTGTAACTTATGAGAAGATGACGGGAAAAGTGTGAAAATGCATGATTATATTCTCTTCTCTCTCTCTCTCTCTTCTCTCTATGCTATCTACTCTATCTCCTCGCTCTCTCTCTCTGCTCTAGCTCTCTCTTTCTCTCCTCTATTCTCTCTCTCTGCTCTCTCTCTCTCTTCTCTCTCTCTCTCTCTCTCTCTCCTCTCTCTAGCTCATCTCTCTCTCTCTCTCTCTCTCCTCTCTCTCTCTCTTCTCTCTCTTCTCTCTCTCTCTCTCTTAACACATTCATTATATAATACTATCATCGATAGGTACATTTTTTCCCTTTACATTTCCTCTTAGTATATATAATATCCTTAATGACTGACACGTACCCCACTAAATTCATTTTCATTTCATCAATTTGCAGTATTATTTCATTATTCGTTCACCCTCCTCAAATATAATTCACTTTTTTCCCGACGGTAATTAGTTTTCATTATATATTTTTTTTCAAGTTCTTCCTTTATTTTCCTCTGTGCCACTTTAGCCTTCCGCACATTCTTTCGCTGGCCACGTTTCCTTACTTCGCAGTGGTGATAATTTTATTTATTTATCCTCCTCTGATCTTATTTCGTGTTGTAATGTGTCTCAGTATTTGTTATATCATATTCTCTCTTATCTATTTTTTCGTGTGTGTTTGTGTAAGTCTATTTAGATTAAGTTTTCTGCATAAACGCCTCTGCAGAAATGACGATAACAGTAAAGAAAAATAAATGTGTTTGCTAGTTCCATACAAAATAAGGTCATTAGTTTAAGATAAATGAGGAGAGATAAGAAAGATAATATGTGGTATAAAGTTTTTTTTTTTTTTGGTCATGTATGAATATGTATAGAGTGAGAGTGGACAGAGGAAAGAGATTCATATTTTTATTCGCGTATGTGTGTGTGCGTGTGGTCTCTCTCTCTCTCTCTCTCTCGTCTCCTCTCTCTCTCGCTCTCTCTCTCTCTCTCTCTCTCTCTCTCTCTCGCTCTCTCTCTCTCTCTCTCTTCGCTCTCTCTCTCTCTCTCGCTCTATCTCTCTCTTCTCTCTCTCTCTCTCTCTCTCTCTCTCTCTCTCTCTCTCTCTCTCTCTCTCTCTCTCTCTCGCTCTCTCGCTCTCTCTCTCTCTCGTCTCCTCAAATCTTTTTCGCCTCTTGTCCCATCTCCACTTTCCTTGTTAATGTAATTTGTACCTAATTATTGAGCTCCCTTGGGGTCATTTCGCCATTCCCTTCCTTCCCTATTCTTTCCTCTCCTCACTTTACAGGAATTGTATTTTTTTTTTCCCATTTCCCTCTCTCTCTTTCCTCTGTCCACTCTCACTCTATACATATTCATACATGACCAAAAAAAAAAAAAACTTTATACCACATATTATCTTTCTTATCTCTCCTCATTTATCTTAAACTAATGACCTTATTTTGTATGGAACTAGCAAACACATTTATTTTTCTTTACTGTTATCGTCGTTTCTGCAGAGGCGTTTATGCAGCCGTTAATATTTCCGTAGCTGTTTACTCTTAAATGTTTTACCTTCTTCGAAACCTTACCGTTGTTCGCAATGATTTTTTTTTCTTACCATCACGAACCCCAAATGTTTCTTCTTATATATATATTTACTGTCCTGTATTTCCTCTCTATAATTATTTACTCTCCTTTATTTCCTCTCCATATTTATTTACTCTCCTTTATTTCATCTCTATATTTATTTATTCTCCTTTATTTCCTCTCTTTTTATTTACTCTCCTGTATTTCCTCTCTATTTTTATTTACTCTCCTTTATTTCCTCTCTATATTTATGCAAGTTCCTTTGTCTCCTGTTTCCCCGCTTTCCTTCTGTTTCCTTAATCGCATTTCCTCGTCTTACAGCCTTTTGTCCTCTATCGTCCCACTCACTTTCTTTTCCTCGTCAAGACTTGGTTGTTCCTTTGTCTTCCTAGTGCTGCGTACACACTTTTTAAAACTCCTTTGTAATGTTATTTTTTTTTTTATTCTTTTAAGATCATTTTTTCACAAATGACTCCTTTTCCTCCTACTTTTATATCATTGTTACTAGTTTTCATCAGCATTCTCATTCTTTCTCTACTTTTTTCATCTTTTAATCTTATGATTATATTTTATCTATTATTTTTTGTTTTTTTGTTTCGTGTAGTATTTTTTTTATTTCTTTTCTTATTATCTTGATATAATCTATCCTCCTAGACTTTTCTCTTACAATTTTTTCTTCTCATTTTTCATCAAGAATAATAAATCTAATGGAAAGGTCCAATAAGTCAATGAATAAAAAAAAAAAAAAAAAAAAAAAAAAAATAATCTGAATTCTGAAACAACATTTCATCCTTCATTTCATATAACTCAAATAGGAACAAAGTTTTCCCTTCGCAACACCTTTCCTTGTCTAGTTTTCTTGGCCTATTTCGTATCTTTATCCACCACACATAAAGTCTCCTCCTGTATTAACTAAGTATTATGGTGCTAGTATTATGATACTACTCCTACTAAGTATCATGGCGCCGAACACAATATATACATAAAATCTTTTTACAGCTTCTTGCTCCGCGCTGCCACGCCCAAAGCTTACATTTCCTAACAAATTCGCCTTTTTCAGGTAAATATTCCTTGGTGGTCGCGGCTGAAAACGCATCCACACCCTCACTCCTGTATTACGCGACTCAAACACAGGGGCTTCCATAACTATAGCATAAGTGAAGAGATTAATGAATAAATAAAGGAATAGGAACAATGAAATCATCCCTAATGTACATGAAAGTCCCTCATACACCCCTCACATAACCAGTTACACATGACCCAATTAGTATTGGTTAGTAATTACTCTTCTTGTTTATAGTTCCCGAATCATTAGTCATAATTATCACGCCCACTTATTCATTTTCACATTCATTGTTAGTAGTATCGGCGTTTTACGTTTCTGGTGATTAAATAGCGTAGTAATATACAATGCTACGTTTTCCAGTGTTAATTAGGGCAATGGTAACATCCATGGCTATACGAGGCGCTTCAGTTGTTTTCATCATTTTTTTTCTGTTACATCCATGGCTATACGAGGCGCTTCAGTTGTTTTCATCATTTTTTTCTGTAACATCCATGGCTATATGATGCGCTTCAGATGTTTTAATATTTATTTCTGTAACATCCTTGGCTATTCGATTCACTTCAGTTGTTTTCATATTTTTTTCTGTAACATCCATGGCTATACGATGCGCTTCAGTAGTTTTAATTTTTTTTCTGTAACATCCTTGGTTATACGATTCGCTTCAGTTGTTTTCATCATTTTCCATGTTTAGAATAATGACGCAGTGGGACTTGGAGGTGACATGTGAAGGAGCAACTTGACGGTCCACTGCTCACGTCCAGGAACTAAATGAAAGGAACGTCTTAAAATTATACTAGAGTACCTTTTCCGCGTAATGCCTTAACTTGTACGTAAACTCGCTGCAAGTAAAAAACAATAACTTGATACTTTTCTTTACATAATTGCGTTTTTTAAGGATCTTACAAAATAAAAAATAAAATTTACTTCCTTAACATAATTGCGTTTTTTTCTGAGTAACTTACTGATAAAAAACTTATCCTCATTACATGATTTCGCTTTACTCTAAGGAACTAGTTGGCATTTCGGATACAATATTACTGAACTCAGTCATGTAATTCTAAAACACTTGTACAGTATACCAGTACTTTAGGACCTGGCAGCTAGCGATCTTTTTGTTACTTGTTTTCTTCCTTGGCCAGTCCTTTGTGATGTAAAAAAAAAAAAATGCTGTAGGTACCTAACCAAACACTACACCACCACCTTCACTACTATCATCATCATCATCTTCCATTTCAACCACAATCACCCACCATCATATACAGCACCACCCAAGTATCCACCCACCCACACTCCACCCACCCCACCCCACCGCCACCACCACCACTCCACACTAAGCCCAACACCATACAGCCCTAATGGAGGGAAGCTGCTCCTAAGACTTAAAGACTTCCTCTCGGCTTCATAAATCAGCCTCGAAGGGGAGCGAGAGGAAGAAGAGAAAAGCGCCACAACGAGGGTTAATTTGTACACAACTATCATGACCACTACTTCCTATATCACCACCACACTTATCATCACTACCATTACCAGCGAAAAAAATCATAATCACTACCATTACCAGCGAAAAAAATATTAATCACTACCATTACCACCAACAAAAATCATCATCATTACCATTACCACCGAAAAAATCATCATCACAACTATTATCAGCGAAAAAAATCATCATCACAACTATTATCAGCGAAAAAAATCATCATCACTACCATTACCACCGAAAAAAAACATCATCACTACCATTACCAGCGAAAAGAATATTCATCACTACTATTACCACCGAAAAAATCATCATCACTACCATTACCAGCGAAAAAAAATCATCCACCACCGTAAGAAACATCATCAAAACCTCTCTATGACACTACCTTTACCACCGGAAAAAAAAATTATCATTCTCATTATGAAGAAAACACAATCAAAACCTCTATATAAATACAAATTATATCCATAGCGACATACTTTTTTTTTTATCAATCTAACGTCATCACTACTACCATTACCACCGTAAAAAATCATCATCATAAAAAAACCAACAAAGCCTTTATATAACTACAAATTCAATCTATAGCGGCATGCTTTTTATCAATCTAACGTCATTGTATCGTCTATCACAGTATAAAGATAGCAGGATGGTCACTAAAAAGGCTTTTCTCCACAAAGACTAATAGAATTCCAAGCCTCGTCAGTCCGTTGGCGTCACTGCATCACTTTCTTCATAAGCAAAATCAATCAAGTCTTCCATATCCAGTCAAAAGTTCAGATTCCTTTTACATTGATGCGACCTTAATATGCAGCCTGTGTGTCGGAATTATAAGGTCTCGTGTAACTCGTTTGTCACACAACGTCCTATGCCCCCCCCCCCTCCGATGAGGATTTGTTTGTTAGTCACCATCATGTATAAGCTAAAGAAAATGAGGTCAGGCATTGAAAGAAGACTAGGCTTAAAAAAACACACACACACACCACACACACACCCCCACAACACACACACACACACACACACACACACACACACCCACACACACACACAAACCCCAAAAACACACCACACACCACACACAACCACACCCACACACACACACACACACACCACACAAACCACACCACACCACACACCACACACACACCCACACACACACACTACACACACACACACACCCCACACCCACACACACAACACCCACACAACACACCACACACCACACACACACACACACCCACACACAACACAACACACACACACACACACACACACACCCACACACACCACACCACACCCACACACACAACACACCCACACAACACACACACAACACCACCACACACACACACACACACACACAAACCCCACACACCCCAACACCCACACACACACACACACACACACACACAAAAACACACACACACACACACACACAACACACCACACCACACAACACACACAACACCACACCACACACACACACACAAAACACACAACCCCACACCAACACACACACACACACAACACACACCACACACACACAACACACAACACAACACACACACACCACACACAAAACCCACACACACACACCACACACACACACACACAAACCACACCAACACACCACACACCCCACCACACCACAAAAACAACCCCACCACACACACACACACACCACACACACACACACCACCCCCCACCACACACACCACCCACACACCCCCCACCCACCCACACCAACCCCCTCCCCCCACACACACCTACCCCCCCACACCCCCCCCACACACACACCTACCCACACACACCCCACACACCTCCCACACACCAGACACACCTACCCACAAAACCACAAAAAACGATTTTACCTTCATAATGGGCAGACAAAAAAAAAGAAATTAATTTTTCGACCAAAAACTGTCATTAATGTCGAATGCTGCAAGCTTCTTTACTGTAATTCAACTTTGGTAACTATGAACAATACCTAACAGCAAACGTAAGGGTGTAAAGGCAATTAATCTTCTCACCCCAGGTACGCATTTATCAAGCTTCCATTCTAAATCCTCTTCTTTGAGCCTCCACACAGGCAACATTCCACCTGAGCCACCAACCACTTCCACCGCACTATGTTACCGGTGCCTTGTATTCCACCAATATTCTTTATACATCATTTGGTTAAACAACATTTCAGTGACTTATTCATCGAGACCGATGGCAAATCCTGGCTAAGCCCAACGATTCATTTGCTCTCGAGTTGCAGTTTCCTAAGCTCGCGTCCGTCTTTTCTTTCAACAGGAGATCAGTACGAATAGTCGCAATGATCAATCTAAGGAGAATACAGAAGCACAAACCTAGGACAATGACTAAATTGAAGGGAAGAAACACAATCCAGAATCCAGGAAAATCTGTAAATAGTTTCAATAACCAAACAGATTAAGTACAAGAACAGAATCCCAGGAAATATGTTGAGGAATTGAGTATTAATCATGTGGAGTTGAGCAGACAGTAATTGAAGCCTTGAAAGTTTGCTAACAGAACTTGCCAATAGTGGACTTATAATCCCTACTGATGATGAATACATGTATCAATTCGAATTCATGTATGCTTGTATGTGCGTGTGTTGCATATGTATATAACTAGTCAGTTTTGCAGGGTGGTGTTGGCAATAGTCCATCATACGTGTCAGGACCGCGGCTGCCGCTTCTATGTCATTCCATTTGCATATAAATATTGATGTGCACAGCCGCGCTATGTAAGATATACACCACCATTATAAGGTGGTAAATGATTGGAATGGACTCAGTCGTCAGGTAATTAGT